>LNAC01000711.1:267177-409754 GCA_002007465.1 Ailurus styani
CAACATAAGACGATATGTTATTCTCAAGGGCACATGGGTGGTTCTCCAGGTTAGATATATTGGGCCACAAAGCAAACCTTAACAAATCTAAAAGGATTGAAATTATATCAAGTATCTTTTCCAATAATGGTATGAAGCTAGAAATAACAAGAAAAAGGGAAAATTCACAAGTGTATGGAAAGTATACAATATATTCCTGAACGATTGGTGTGTCTAAGAAGAATTCATAAAGTATTGAGACAAAAAAGTGAAAATGTAACAGCCAAAACTTATGGGATGGAAAAAAAGCAGTTTCAAGAGGCAAGTTTACAGTGATGAATGTCTACATTCAGAGAAAAGTTATCAAATAAAGAACTTTATAACTCAAGAAGTTAGAAAAGAATTTAAAGTGTATAGTTAGCAGAAAAAAGAAAATGAAAATTGACCAAGTAAAGCAGATTAGAAAAATATCAATGAAGGGGCACCTGGGTAGCTCAGTTGGTTAAGCAGCTGCCTTCAGCTCAGGTCATTGATCCCAGAGTCCCGGGACTGAGTCCCGCATCGGGCTCCCAGCTCTGCAGGGAGTCTGATTCTCCCTCTGACCTTCTCCCCTCTCATGCTCTCTCTCTCTCTCTCTCAAATAAATAAGCAAAATCTTAAAAAAATATCAATGGAACAGAAGTGGTTTTTGAATAAACAAAACTAACAAACTTTTGGCTAGGAAGAAAGAAAGAAAAAGAGGACTCAAACAAAATTATAAGAGAAAATATTATATCTGACACTACATAAATTCGAAGGATAAGAAGATAATATGAATTACCATATGCTATCAAAAATGGATAACATGGAAGAAATGAAAATTCCTAGGAACATACAACCTATCAAGAATGAATAATGAAAAAAAAATAGAAAATCAGAATAGATCAACAACTAGGAGATTGAAACAGTAATCAAAAATCTTCCAACATAGAAAATCCCCAGATCAGACGATTTCACTGGTGAATTCTACCAAACATTTAAAAATGATCAATGCCAATACTTCTTAAATTATCCCAAAATTTAAAAGAGTAGGGAGCACTTCCAAACTCATTTTACAAGGCCAGCATTACCCGGATACCAAAGCCAGAGGACAGTACAAGAAAGCTATATGCCAATATCCCTGGTGAATATAGATAGACATACTCAACAAAATACTAACCAAATTCAACAGCATTTTAAACTGATCATACTCTGTGATATATAAGGNGACAAACTTTTGGCTAGGAAGAAAGAAAAAAAAAGAGGACTCAAACAAAATTATAAGAGAAAACATTATATCTGACACTACATAAATTCGAAGGATAAGAAGATAATATGAATTACCGTATGCTATCAAAAATGGATAACATGGAAGAAATGAAAATTCCTAGGAACATACAACCTATCAAGAATGAATAATGAAAAAAAAATAGAAAATCAGAATAGATCAACAACTAGGAGATTGAAACAGTAATCAAAAATCTTCCAACATAGAAAATCCCCAGATCAGACGATTTCACTGGTGAATTCTACCAAACATTTAAAAATGATCAATGCCAATACTTCTTAAATTATCCCAAACTCATTTTACAAGGCCAGCATTACCCGGATACCAAAGCCAGAGGACAGTACAAGAAAGCTATATGCCAATATCCCTGGTGAATATAGATAGACATACTCAACAAAATACTAACCAAATTCAACAGCATTTTAAACTGATCATACTCTGTGATATATAAGGTTTATCCCTGAGACACAAGGATGGTTCAATGTAAGAAAATCAATGTAATTCACCACATTAATAGGAAGATGAATAAAAATCATATGATCACCTCAATAGGTGTGGAAAAAGCTTAGAATTCAATCCCTTTTCTGATAAAAGGCCTTAACAAATTAAGTATAGAAAGAACATACCTCAACATAATAACCTCATACTCAATGGTGAAAAATGAAAATATTTTCTCCAAAATCAGGGTGTCCACTCTCATCACTATGACTCAACATAGTATGAGAAGTCCTACTCATTAGGTTATTAATGCAAGAAAAAAAGTAAAATGCATCCAAACTGGAAAGAAAGAAGTAAAATTGTCTCTATCTGCAGATAACATGATCTTATATGTAGGAAGCTCTAAAGACTTCCCTCCCCTCCCCAAAAATTGTTAGAATAAATGAATTCAGTAAAGTTGTAGGATACAAAATAACATGAAAAAGTCAGCAGCATTTCTATACACTATGAATTATCTGAAAACGAAATAAAACAATCCCATATATAATAGCATCAAAAACAATGAAATACTTAGGTATAAATTTAACTCAGGAGGGAAAATATTTGTATACTGAAAACTACATGATATTTATGAAAGACATCGAAAACAGAAATAGGAAGATATCCATGTCCATGAATCAGGAGAGTATTGTTAAAATGCCCATACTACCCAGAGCCAATTATATATTCAGGGCAATCCCTATAAAAAATTCAATGGCATTTTCCACATAATAAAGAGAATCCTAAATTTTTGTGGAAAAACAAAAGACCCCAAATTGCCAAGGCAATCTTCAGAATGAAGAACAAAGCTGGAGGCACATGAAGAATAAAACTTGGCCCTTAATTTTACAAAAACAAAATGTATTAAAAGTTTAAACATAAAGCCTGAAACCATAGATATCATAGAAGAAAATATGGAGGAAAAGCCTTTTAACATGTCTTGGCAATCATTTTATGGATAGGGCCCTAGACACAAGTAACAAAAGGAAAAGTTAATAAGTTGGACTATATTAAAAAGCTTCTGCACAGTAAAAGTAACCAAAAAAAGAAAAAAAGAAAAGAAAAGAACCTACAAAATGCAAGAAAATATTTGTAAATCACATATCTGGTAAGGGGTTACTATCCAAGATATACTGAGAGCTCATACAACTCAATAGTAAAAACCCCCAAACAGCTCAATTTAAAAAATGACACAAGAACTCAGTATTTTTTCCAAAGAGGATATGCAAATGGACAACAGGCATCTGAAAAGACGCTCAGCATCACTAATCATTAAGGAATTGCAAATGAAAACTACAGTAACACCCACACTTGTTAGAAAATCAATTATCAAAAAAAGACAAGAACTAACAAATGTTGGTGAGGATATGGGGAAATGGGAACCCTTGTACATTGATAGTGGGCATCTAAATGGGTATAGTCACTATGAAGAACAGTATAGTGTTCCCTGGAAAAGTCAAAAATAGAATCACCATATGGTGATTCAGCAATTTCACTTCTGGGTATTTATCTGAAGGAAACAAAATAACAATCTTCAAAAGGTATCTGTAGTCCCTTGTTCATTATAGCCAACAAATAGAANGTGATTCAGCAATTTCACTTCTGGGTATTTATCTGAAGGAAACAAAATAACAATCTTCAAAAGGTATCTGTAGTCCCTTGTTCATTATAGCCAACAAATAGAAACATAAGTGTCCATTGAAAAATAACTGGAAAAACACATGCATACACACAGGATGAAATATTATTCAGCCATAAAAAGTAAATCTTGCCATTTGCAACAACACAGATGTATCTTGAAAGTATTATTCTCAATAAAATAAATCAGACAAAGACCAATGCTGTATGATCTCACTTATATGTGCAAACTAAAAAATAGACCTGTGGTTACTGCAGGCTAGGGGAAGTGGGAAGACATTGGTTAAAGGCTACAGATTTCCAATTACAGAATGAAAAAGTTCAGAGGACCTAATATACAGCGTGGTCACTAGAGTTAAAATATTATATTAGGTATTTGAAGGTGTCTAAGAGTAAGTTTTAACTGTTCCTCAGAGAAAACAGTTATATGAAGTGATGGGTGTGTTAGCTAATCTTATTTTGGAAATCATTTTATCAATATATGTGCTTATCAAACCATCACATTGTATACCTTAAGCTTATACAATGTTATCTGTCAACTATATCTCAAAGCTGGAGGGAAATAAAAAGGACATTTGGTATCTTCTAGAGACAATGGCTATGCCCCAAGGCAGAAATGGCCAGCAAAATCTCAGAGTGGCTTCATAACTTTATGCCAATCATGCTAGACATTGTTTTGGCAGGACAATTGACTGATTCATTCAAATATTAAAGGCCAACTAAGTTTCAGGTATTGGCATTGGGCCAGGAATATAATCTAGTTTTGTTCAAAGGAAGGAAATTATGCTATGCATTAGCCCAGTTTCCCCTAAGAAGTCTATGGGAAGAAGTTGCAGTGATAATGACTTACGGAATTTTAGAAGACATAGGGTAAAAATGGAAATGTGAGTATAAGGGAGAACAATAACAAAAGGTTATAGTCATCTTATCACTTGACTGAATATTTACAATCATTCTATATAATAGAAATCGCTATATCAGTTACAAACAAGAGCACCAAGATGACATACTTTACCACTATTAAGAAACTTTCAGTCCAGTTGCTTTCAACATGGACATAAATAGGAGATAAAACTTCCAGAGTATGAGGTTTGAAAGAGTACATTTCCAGCTTTTGGGAATCTTTTGAGGGTCAGTGGAAGTGTCATTTGCTCTGGGTCATAAGCACGTGATAGAGGTTTTGGATCCAGAAATATGGGAAGAAATGGAATCCCAAGTGAAAAGAGCTTTAAACAAAATCACAAAGGCTGTAAAGTACACACAGAGAACACAATTTGTTCTACTTCGTTTAGAGTGAGGCAGCAGGGTGGAAATAAAGATTGAAAATTTCAAATTCAAACTGGGATCATATTATAAGGACCTTCAATGCCAGGTTTGGTATTTGACCTTTATTTAATAGGCAATGAAAAGGGTTACCCATCAGTGTTGACACATAATTTGTGTCTGGATTATGCAGGTAGATTTATCAGTCTGCATCATCATAACCTTTGGAGTTAAACACTGATGTCAAAAACTTTGCGATCAACTTCCCAAGGTCAATTTATAGTAAAGCTTTAGATTTATTTTGAGAATTTTCCTTTGAGGCAATATAAAAATCTGATGTGTGTTGACTACCAATTTTAAAATAAATGTTGGAATGCTCTGAGTTTGCCAACTGCTGAAAAGTAAAATAATGACACATTAAGTAATGGAAATGTGGGAATTAAAACTTTCACAGAAAGAGAAAACAAACTCATCATTTCTTTCCTTATCTCTGTGTCAGCCCCCCTTGCTTGTTCATGTCTTGTCCTTTGAGATGTCCTCAATTGCCTCCATCTCAGTGCCTTTTGATATTCATGAGGGGTGAAACACCATTTTGGAATTTAGAGATTCTCTTGACCTCAGTAACTGAAAATAATTGTAGTAATTTCATTTTATTTCTTCTAGAGGAAGAATCTGGGAAGTTCACAGGTTCTCTATTCGACCTTTCTGTAGTCCTTACCTGTTCCAAGCCCTGCTTGAGTTACAGCTCTTGATGTGCTTCAGACCGTGTGGTGCCTTGTAATCTACCAATCTTGCAAATTCCTGTCCTTGAAATCTGTATATTTCCACATATTTCTCTGAAGACAGTTTTACCAGCTGACAGTCTGAGTTAACTAAGTTCCATACATAAATTTATACAGGAAGGAGAGGAA
This sequence comes from Ailurus styani, assembly GCA_002007465.1. Classification (NCBI taxonomy): domain Eukaryota; kingdom Metazoa; phylum Chordata; class Mammalia; order Carnivora; family Ailuridae; genus Ailurus; species Ailurus styani. The sequence goes on from LNAC01000711.1 coordinate 272,752, forward strand.
GAAAATATGCAGGAAAGAAAAATATTTGAAAAGAGTGAAATACTTCTAATCTAAAATATGTCAAGATATAGTGATTTTTTTAAAAGATCTTCAATTTTCAGAATACATTAACATTCTCTGCCAAAAACTCCAGGTATGCATCAATGTCTTTCATCATTTTATGGACTTGAGTGATATTTTGTGCTCCGTAAATTTGATACATTGTCTAGATTATCTACTGTGTACCAAGATAAATTCTCAAACCATATCTGTACATGGATAGGAGTGCATCAAATGTCCCTTCCAGGTTTTATACGGCTAATCCATCCATCAGGCAAGCCTGTATTGAGCATTCTTAAGTGTTAACCATATTAGATACTTTTCAAACTTTACCATGATTAAAAATAAACTGGGGAGGGGGATACATTATACCACAGTTTTTGTGGTATGGATTGGGGCCTGAATTTCTACATCTTTAACAGGCTCACAAGTGTGTCATTCAGGGGACCACACTTTGAATAAAGTCTCTTTTGTACTAAAGAACCCTGTACTAAAGTAACTCAATATAATGAGGGCACTTTGTACATGATAAGCACATATAAAGCAATTTTAACATAGTGGTACACATATTTCATTGAGAACAGAAAGGAAAGAGTGATTCATTTTGTGAAGAGTAGAAGTTCAGAAATTTTCACAGGAGACTTAAACAGGGTCTAGGAAGACATGAAGGATAGTAGCAAGCATGGAAGATATTCTTGACAGAAGGAATAGGTGTTGAATTCATGGAACTCCATAGAATCATGTGGTTGGTACTTAGGATACACATTGAAAAGACTGTAAAGGGAGCAAGCTTAATTTAGTTCTTATAGTACACATAGGCAAACATAAATATTTTGTAGGCTAGGAGATGGGGGATAAAAATTAAAATATACAATGCTCACACACAAACATACACACACAAATGATCCCGGTCAAAATGGTCACTTTATGTGCTCAGAAATCAATTTTATTTTCAGAAGAAGCAGTCAGTTTTAACAGGGAATATTTGTCCTTAAGCCAGGTTTTAACATTATAACTTGGAGTTTGAGGGAACTATAAATACCACTCCAAAGAGCTTTCATGAGTATGACTTTTTAAAACCTGCACCAGCTTTTCTAGATTCTTCTACACAGTCTGCTTCAAATCTGTCACATTTTCCTGCCTCATTAAAATTTGGATCTTATGTGAATGGTCCCCATATTTCTTGATAAGATCTACCTTTTTAATATGGCATTAATGGCTCTCTACAGTTTGTTTCCAAACTTCTTTTCTAGCATAGCTCTGAATCTCCCCCCAATGTTCTTACCATAAAACTAGAGTATCCTTTATTCATTGAACAATAAACACATGGAATTCCTACTACTTTGTGACAGAATAAGTACTTGATCCTGGGGATATAGTTTTAATGAAGTAGACCTATGACCTGACTTAAAGAAACTTGTATTTGGGGATGACTGACACTTGCAATAAATGCAATAAATTGTGAAGAGCAGTATCAAAAAATGTTAAAGGGATGTAATTACACTGTGAATAGAGGTTCCTGTGAAAAGTGATGTTTCAGCTGAGAACTGAATAAAAGATAGTAACCAGAAGATGTGTGGTGGGAATTGGGGAGGGATAGAGAGAACAGCATATACAAAGTGAAGCATCATAGACTAGTGAGAAAGTATAGTCTTCAAATAATCATTGGAAATTTGGCATGGTTGATCTTAGAGCATTTAAGGTAGGAAATGGTCAGAAATGAGAGCTAGGCAGGGGCCAGTTGCAGAAAGCTTTAAATGCGGTGTTAACATAAGCATGTTAAATGTAATGGAAAATCCACTCAAGGGTTTTAAGCTGGGAATGACATGAAAAACTTTAGATTTTATTATTATTTTATTGGCTGCAGGACAGAGGAAGACTTAAAAGGCATGAAACTGGAGCTGGAGAGCCAGCTCTTAAAACTGCTCAGGGGAAATGTGATGGTGCTTTAGGTGAGAATGGGGCAAGTGGAAATGGAGAGACGTAAATAATTTCACATTTGAGTATTTCATGAGGGTAATGGGGTTATAATAAAAAAGTCAGTGATGATATCAAGATTTCAGGCTTCACAAGATGCTATTTATTAAGATGGGGAACACCAAGAGAAGCACAGTCCTTGACAGAGAAGGAGGAATTCCCATTTGGATACGTGCTTGAAGGATTTTGAAATATCCAAATAAAGATACAGAATAAGGAACATATATTTGGAGTTCAGTGGCGGGGTGGGGGGGGGACTTGGTTTTAAAGTTATAAACCGGGGAGTCATCAGTATATGGATAGAAATGAAGGCCAAGGAAATTGAGATTGTTTTGGGAGAATATATGGGATGGGAAGACTGAAGAGCTAAGAATGGACTTCTGAAGAACATCAACATTAGGACATGAACAAAGGTGGGGTGGGGTGGGCAGTAATAGGAGAATGAGCCACCAGTGGTTAAGAGTAAAGTTTGAGGAGAATGATGCATTGAAAGACAAAAGGAGTATTTTAGGAAGGGAAAAGCATTTCTATGACTCAACAAGTTTGAGTGGCCCTGAGACTCATCTGAAAAGGGTCTGGTCTTGAGGGTTCTATCTATAATTGTTGACCTTGATCAGTTAAAAGTATTTTCTGCCTTCCACCCCATGCTTCTATTCTCTGTTCTTCCAAAGAATTCCATTTATTTTTAAAAATTCTGTTAAAGTAGACTCTTCATAAAAATCTTCTTCCCATTAGAGACACATTCTCATTTTGATGTACATCTGTAATTTTACATACTGTATGTGTTCTTTTTAACAGGTTACCTTTCCTACTTGGGCATAGATCTCTAATAATGTGGAAAGTTCTGAGAGGACAGCAACTTTACCTTGAATGAGGATGTTTGCTGAAATTAATCAGAGTTGCACAACTAGTCACATATAGTTTTCATTAGTTTCTGAAGAATTTTTATGACAGCCATGCTGATATAGTCCCTAGAGTTCTGAGAAGGCAGGAATTATATTTCTGTGAATGGTTTTATCTTCAATATTTAGCTCTTTGATACATACAAACAGCCATTAAAAAGTTATTGCATTTTTTTCATTTTTTTCTTCTTTGAAATCGAAAAAATTTTAATTATGTTTCTATTGGAAGTCTCACTATTTTTGATGAATTCTAGGTTGTGTTGTGGCATAGTTATTCTTTTAGCACTTTAAATAAACAAATTTTCACCAGGATTCCCTCTGTGAAATTAAAGAGCTGATCCTGGCATTTATATCTGCTGTACTAGTGTGCAGGGGGGATGACATTGGGAAGTACCATATAGTGCTATTCCCTCCTTCCACTAACACTTTAAATGGGCACCACTGGAGCACTTATGTGGGCTTTCCTTGCCTCAAGTCCCACCAGGGTTTCTGATGCTGCAGATGGCTTTAATGTCATTAGCTTACTTTTATTTGATCATTTATATACCATCTTACTCTTGCTTCTTTAATCCACAGTTTGAAAAGCAAAGATGTTTAAAGTGATTATTTGCTTTTGTACATGGACCTTTTCACAGTGGGGCCCTGGGGGTCCTGATTCTCTCCCTGTCCCCACTTCTAACTTCTGAAGGACTCCAAGAAAAAAAGATTAATCAGTTTTCCGGAAGTTATAGCCTACCCCCAACAAGCATGCACTTGCTATTCATGTTCTTATAAGGACTTAGGTACAAAAATGCCAGTTGAGGACTCCTTCCTTTGTACTATATCCAGGGAAAGACATCTGACAATACCCCAGGCAAAGCACTCTATAAACACCCTCCTCTTTTAACCCAGCCATAAGGAGTTACATGCTGAAAAATAACCACTTGAAACCCTTTGCCCCCATGTTAAGAATGCTGCCAAAGCTTTTGCCGTAGCTTGCTTCAACAAGAATAAACTGTGCAAAAACTCTAGAGTTCTCAGGCAATGTGACTGCCCGCCCTGCTTGTTTAAGGTCATTAAAATCCTGTACTTTGCCAAAAGACTTAGAGCAGAGCCATCCTGTTCTTGGAGTGAGTTGTAATTTTGCTTAGGTCACAGACTTTTTAGTGGCCAACAGCATTAAAATGGGTCCTTTTTATTGGTGTTAAGTATAAATGAGATGCAAAGAGTATGTGTGGTAATTTTAAAGTTGTGTTTATAATGAAGATAGTCTGTTTAAGAAATTGCTAATACATTTACACTCATGAATTATTAAAAATAAAAACATTTCCTATTATCCTGTCAGATGGAAGAAGGATGTTATACTCTAAATGTTATTTCTTTAAAGATTTCATTTTCTTTATTGAGCCCTACAAAGCCTTCACATTTATCCTGGATGCATTTGTGGCTATATTCATATAGCCAAAAAGACATGAGGAGTTGTGTAATTATTGGTGAGCTCAAGGCTGTTAGAACGAACTGTAGGGCAATAAAAGCAAAACCATTTTAAAGTCATCATTGGTTGATTAATTACTTTGAACTGAAATGTCCAGTAACTCTTCCATTTGTTTTGGTTAGAGATAAAAGATCATTTTCATCTTCTTTATTAACTATTTTCTCTGATGAAGTACAGAATTTATTTTAGTATTTTTTGCTTCTTGAATATCACTTCTATAATGACTGCTTATGAAAGCATAAAAGAACAGATTATGGCTCAATTTTCAACTACAATTATAAAAGTTAAGGAACATTGTATGTTCTGCTCTATAATCCAAGCCAATATAATATATTTGTTTGTAAATAATTCTGCATTAAGGTATATGATGAGCCTATTCACCATCTTCAGACTGTCATAAAAATATAAGGTAACTTTAGGTCATATCCAACTATCTTAAGTATATCTTTTACATTAAAATTATATCAATAATGTTTAGAGGGTGAAAATATTTCTTGTGGGGCGCCTGGGTGGCTCAGTGGGTTAAAGCCTCTGCCTTCGGCTCAGGTCATGATCTCAGGGTCCTGGGATCGAGCCCCGCATCGGGCTCCCTGCTCAGTAGGGAGCCTGCTTCCTCCTCTCTCTCTGCCTGCCTCTCTGCCTACTTGTGATCTGATCTCTCTCTGTGTCAAATAAATAAATAAAGTCTTTAAAAGAAAAGAAAAGAAGAGAAAATATTTCTTGTGGCACCAAGTAGCCCTATATATTGCCTCCATTGACATTCCTAGGAGAGCAGGGCAAGGGCCTGGTGTGGATGCGAGCGTGCCCATGAGGCAGTAGAGGAACCGGAAAGGCAGGGAGAGATGGATAGTGGTGTGGGTGTGTGGTGTTTTAACATGTGCCAAGAACTTTTCAAATGTTCTATTAATCTTCTTTTATAATGTGAGACCAATATTTTATCTATTTTAAATATAAAGACACTGAAGTTCATAATATTTGTCTGAGATCTCAAATTAGTATGTTGCAGTTGGGGTTTGAATGCTTTTTCCTGACCCCAAAGTTCACATTTATTCCGCTAGGTTTAGATCACAGTGGTTATTGTGTGGTGAGTAGCTGCTTTCAAGGGCTGGGATACATCAAGAAGATGGAATTGTGCCAAAGTCATTTTTTTAAGTCTGGAGAAAAATCAGGAAGATTCTGGGAAGTTTGACTTATATGTGTAATTAATCTATTGGTACACGTACTGACTCAGACATTTCATTAAACAAATATTTATTAAACATCAACTAAGTACCAGGCATTTTTCTAGGTGCTGAAGGAAAAGGACTGAATCAGATACATGCTTCTCAACAATACTGATGAGGAAAGGCTCATCCAGTTCTGATTTAAGAAGTTTGTATATATGGGAAGATTCCAGTTAGTAACTTTGAAGTTGCAGCAAAATTTTAGAATGGTAATATTTTATATATTTCCTGTCAGGAAATTGCAATTAAATACAAAACAGTATTTAGGAAAGAACACTGTGAAGAAGTAGCTCTCAAGTCCTTTGAGCCTATGTGTGAATTCATTCCATTTAACCAGATGACAACAGACTTACTACAAATTTGAATCCTTTCTGTATTCCATAGTGTTTCTCTGGAATCCTATGATTTAGCATCCTGAGGCTTCCATCTATACCAAGTAACTGGCTCTTATCACAAACTACTTCTGTGTCATTGCTTATCTAGTGTGAGTAGCATTAGTATCCCAAATTCTAAATATAATTTGGTTTTGCCTAAAAGCACTGCAAAGTTTTAAAAGGCAGGTAGGCACAGCTTTGAAGATACCTGGCCAGAATGCTATGGACAGTAGCCATCCTTACTCTCCATCTTCTTCCCTTCTCACAATTTGCAAAACTATACTTGTATGAATTCGTTTACCTTCCCAGACATCTCTCTACTTTTCTTCTGAGAAGATGCGCAAGCAGGAGGATCCGCAGGTAGAAATATCTAAGTAATCTGCTCACCTCCAAACTGGCTGTCTTCTAAGGGAAGACTGTTCTTATATTTTCAGTAATGATCCTTACTATCATCCCTGCCCTGGACAGTTGACTCAAAATTCTGTAACTTCACTCCTAAGAATGGTAGCAAGTATGATTTATTGGTACTGTTCACATGCATATAGTATTTTGAAACTCAGAATTTAAAGTCCTTTCAAGACTAAAAATCATTTGAAAGAATAATCAACTCTAGGGCAGAGTTAAAATATATAAGAACATATGAATTTATTTGTCAGTGTTTACAGAAGTCCCAAGGTATTTTGGAGTTCTTTGGTTTTATTTTCCAGGCTTCCCTCTAAGCTTATTGATAAAATGACTTCAGTCCCAAAGGGTGTCCTTCAGCAGGTAGAGAAAAATACCAAAATAGTCTATCACTGTGTGATGTGATCCTGATAAATATCATAAGCTGAGATAATGATGTGACAAAGCTGCCCTTTTATGAACAATTCTGTTAAATTCCCATTTCTTCCTTTGTAGTGCTAAGCAGCTGATAATACAAGCTTAGGGAAATGGGATTCACTAATCTCTATCATTTTAAATGGCTTCTTTTAGTCAACAAAAACAAAAAATAAGGTAAAATAAGCCCTCTTAAAACAAGATGGAATCTGGAAGGAGACAAACCATAAGAGACTCTTAATCTCACAAAACAAACTGAGGGTTACTGGGGGTGGGAAGGCAGGGATAGGATGGATGGGTGATGGACACTGGGGAGGGTTTGTGCTATGGTGAGTGCTGTGAAATATGTAAGATTGATGATTCACAGACCTGTACCTCTGGGGCAAATAATAATAAAAAATATCATTCTAAAAAATAATTTTTTGAGAAAGAACACTTCATTAGAACAGTGTTTTTTAACCCAGAATTAAATAATTCTGGAAACTGCTGTATGGTAGTCTTCTTCTTTAATTTTACATCATAGTTCTTAACATCCTCCTGAGATTTGAGTTAATCTCCTGCCACTTTTCTGGATAAATATTCCTAATTATATTCTATCTAGTCAATGAAGTCTAAACTCACTAGTATGAAATGTGAAAGGCCCTCATAATCAGACAAATTATCCCTTTTCAGTATGTTCCTTTTTTTCTTCCATACATTCTATTGAACTTTTTTGAAAGAATAAAGAGTGACTTTTTTTTTCATCTTCTCTGAAACACAGGTACCCTATGGAAAAACTGTAATACCTTCATTTTGGATGCTCTGTTTATAAAAGTAATATGTCAGGACTAGTTTGTATAGTTATTGATGAGAAGTTTTTTTCCCAGTAGCATCTGGACTTACATATTCAGGACAACTTTACATTGCTTTGCTAAGGAGAAGCATACTATATGGAAAATGTAAATGGATTTCTACATAAGTTACAAAAATATAGTCGAAACCTCAGTTCCAAATTTGGGGAGAAATAGGGTCCTAGTAAATAAGAAAGTAAATTCTAGGCAGGGAAATAACACCAAGTTCATAGATGATTAAATTCTTCCTAATGAGACCAAAGCTTATCTGGAATATAGTGAGAGCTCACTGGTAGACACCCGAGTGCTGACACTTGTGAACCAGATAAAAGATAATAGTTTGGCACTTGAAGACCAAATGGGCTCACTGGTGGCCAGGTTATCCAGAATGACTAGGGCCATGTTCCATTAATCAGAGCCACTGCTACTGCTCAATGTCCAGGCATGTCTCCCCCAAATTAGTCTACAGTACCAAACTTGGCTATTTAATGGTCAGCATTCTCCATTTGATCTGCCTAAGAAAGCCTTCATTTTAATCCTAAATATGTTACACATCCTAAATCATGGTTCTTGTGGGGAAGGTTCTAGGTTTTACTGCTTCCTAATCTGTTTATTCAATGGCTATTGGAAATTATTCATCTACTCATTCATTGATTCATTATTTAATGTGCACCAATTATTAGTACAAAGATTTGCAAATTACTAGGGCTACAAAAGTTATTAAGAGCGGCAGGGTTTTGATTCCTATATAATTCAGTCTTGCAGAAGATACAAATAAGCAGCCTATAAAATAAAGTGTCATTAGTACCATGATCAAGGAACTACAGAATGTCATAGATGCACAGAAGGCGACTCACTGAAACATGGGGATTCAAGGAAGACTTTCTGGAGGAAGCAAGATGCTTCTAGTTAAGTCTTCACATAATTACTCTGGCTACACTGTGAAGAGTGGATTGGTGAGAAGGGAGCAGAGGCAGAAAGATCATTTAGAATACCAAAATAGTACTCTAGGCAAGAAGTGATGGCGATATGAATAGGGAAGTAAAGAAAAGATAGTTTTAATAGATAGGAGGTACAATCTGCACTAGTGTTTGGTTGGATAGAAGGACTGAAGGAGGAGGTGTTGTTGAGAATTATGCTCAGTTTTCTGATTTGGGCAACTGAGTGGATAATGATGTCAATTATAGAGAGCAGATGTAATGTTGAAATGTCAAAAAAGAAAAACAAAGCTGGGGTCATCACATTACCTGATTTCAAGCTATATTACAAAGCTGTGACCACCAAGATAGCATGGTACTGGCACAAAAACAGACACATAGACCAATGGAACATAATAGAGAGCCCAGATATGGACTCCCAACACTATGGTCAACTAATCTTTGACAAAGCAGGAAAAAATATCCAATGGAAGAAAGACGGTCTCTTCAATAAATGGTGCTGGGAAAATTGGACAGCTATATACAGAAGAATGAAACCGGACCATACACAAGGATAAACTCTTACACCATACACAAGGATAAACTCTAAAGGGATGAAATACCTCAATGTGAGACAGGAATCCATCAAAATCCTAGAGGGGAACATAGGCAGTAACCTCTTCAACATCGGCCACAGCAATTTCTTCAAGACACATCTCCAAAGGCAAGGGAAACAAAAGCAAAAATGAACTTTTGGGACTTCATCAAGATAAAAAGTTTCTGCACAGCAAAGGAAATAGTCAATGAAACAAAGAGGCAACCCACAGAATGGGAGAAGATATTTGCAAATGACAGTACAAAGCACTGGTACTGAAGATCTATAAAAAGCTTCTCAAACTCAACACACAAGAAACAGGTAATCCAGTCAAAAAATGGGCAGAAGACATGAGCAGACACTTCTCCAAAGAAGACATACAAATGGCTAACAGACACACGAAAAAGTGTTCATCATCATTAGCCATCAGGGATATTCAAATCAAAACCACATTGAGATACCACTTTATACCAGTTAGAATGGCAAAAATCAACAAGGTAAGAAACAAATGTTGGAGAAGTTGTGGAGAAAGGGGAATCCTATAACACTGTTGGTGGGAATGCAAATTGGTACAGCCACTTTGGAAAACACTGTGGAGATTCCTCTAAAAATTACAAACAGAGCTACCATGACCCAGCAATTGAACTACTGGATATTTACTCCAAAGATACAGATGTAGTGAAAAGAAGGGCCACATGTACCTCAATGCTCATCGCAGCAATGTCCACAATAGCCAAACTGTGGAAAGAGCAGAGATGTCCTTCAACAGACAAACTGGTAAAGATGTGGTCCATATATGCAGTGGAATATTACCCAGCCATAAGAAAGGATGAATACCCAACTTTTGCATCCACATGGATGAGACCAGAGGAGATTATGCTAAGTGAAATAAGTCAAACGGAGAAAGTCAATTAGCATACGGTTTCACTTATTTGTGGAACATAAGGAATAGCATGGAGGACAATAGGAGAAGGAAGGGAAAAAAAGAAGGGGTGAAATCGGAGTAGAAGACAAAAAATGAGAGACTATGGACTTGGAAAAACAAATGGAGGGTTTTAGAAGGGAGGGTGGTGGGGGGTTGTGTTTGCCCAGTGATGGGTATTAAGAAGGGCATGGATTACATGGAGTACTGGGTGTTATACGCAAACAATGAATCATGGAGCACTACATCAAAAACTAAAGATGTACTGTATGGTGACTGACAATATGATAAAAAAAAAAAACCATGATAAATGTGAATTTCCTGTGGGAGAACATAAAGACATTTTGTAGGCCCCTGGGCATCCATGGATGCTGCGGGAAAGTCGATTACTATCATCAGTAAGTCAGTCATAATGAAGTCCTAGAAATCAACAGTATTCAATATCAGGATCCTTCTATCTATTGGGTTGATATGTTCATAGTTTAGCTTGCATTTGATAACTTAAAAGATAACTGATTTTTTTTAAAGAGGTGAGAAAATTCTCATGCATATTCTAAGATACTGATGTAGGTTCTCTTGAACCACTTCATAGGGTTTTGGGTATGGTCTGGAAATTTTATAGAACGAACACCTTATACATTTTTTGTCATTTCCTTTGGTGTGGAATTGCATTTTTTGTGTGATTGTTATATTTAAAAATATTTTTCAAAAACAGTGCTGAGATTTTAATAGTGGGATTTAAGGATTAAATTGATTACAGATTTGTTTTCAAAGGAGATTGGTGGGGTATAAACTCAAGATGTACTGATCTTAGTCTTTCCACAGTGAATACAGTTTATTATTAGTAGGCACTCTGAATATATAAGAAAAACCTTAGTTTTATATATTTGATTTTCAAAATATTTCCATTTTATATTGTAAAATACTTTGTGTTTACAAAATACAAGTGTGTTACACATCCACACTTTTATGTAGTGCTACTAAATGAATTGCCATTAGATAAGTTTCCCATGGATAGTTTAGGGATGAAGGTGGAGAGTTTAGGAAGTGTTAGGTTTAGCATTACAGAACAGCATTGTAGAAGTTCAGGTAGTTTTGGTTTCTGGTATGTTTATGTTTATAAAATATAATACTTCAAATTTTTTTTCAAAGCACTCTATATACAGAAACCCAGCAACTCTAATGGACTTAATTTTCATTATTTGGCCCTAATATCCATTGGCCCTAATATTCATTATTCTATTATTTACTTAAGTGCTTTTCATACGATATATGCCTGGAAATATGATTGAAGTTTTTTTGAATTTTTAATATGATGCTGTAAAAGTTTTCTGATTTTATTTCTATAGCAGACTATATTGTTTATATTTGATTAGTGAAGTTATCCTCTATCAGATTTATCGATATAATTTACACAAAAGATTCACATGTTACGTGTATAGGCTGATGAACTTTTGTAATTATGCACACTTGTGTAACTACTACCACAATCAAGATACAGAAAATTTTTATCACTGCTTTCAAGCTATCTTTTCTTCACTATAGTTTGCCTTCTCTGGAATTTCACCAAAATGAAGTGAAAAAGAATGTAGTCTTGCATTTGCTATTTTTTACTTAGCATAATGTGGAGACTCATTATTGTGTTGTGTTTATTAGCAGTTTGTTCATTTTTAGTGGGGGATAGTATTCCAATGGTGTAGATATACAGCATCCTATTTATATATTTATCAGTTGGTGGACATTAGATATTTTTACTCCCAGTTGTCAACTATTTTGAATAATGTTGCAATGGACATTATAATAGAAGTATTTTTGCAAACTTTTTTTTTCATCTCTCTGGCGTAGAAACTTTGGAGTGAAATTTCTGGGCTGTACGATGTATATAGGATGTATATGTAAGGTGTGGTAGGTAAGACACTGCCAAATTGTTTGCCAAAGTAGCTATACCATTTCATATTCGTATTCTATTGGCAATGCAGAAGTTCTTGCAGTTACATATCAACAACACTTCATATTGTTAGTTGTTTGAATGTTATTCTGGGGTATTAATGTTATTATTAGTAGTTTAGTAATTAGTAACACTAGTAATTACTAATTTACTAAAGTTTTAAGTTATAGATTAGCATATGACAAAAATGTGTCTCTACTGAAAAGACAATGAAGGTAAATTTTATTTGAGCTCTCAGTCTGGTCAGCTACCAGCACAGACTTGGAATATATGAGCCCTGGCTTTATTGTACTAAAATATTTTCCTTTTCATAAAGTGAAATATTAAAATATGCTAGTTTCAATCTGATAATTTAAATGCTGCCATTTTTAATGTGTCTTACCATAAATCTATTTTATAGCATTCTGTGTCATCCGTCATATCTTGGATAAAAATATTTTTGTCTCCTTTCTAACTTGGAAAACATGTACATGTGTGTTTTTCTTCTGCTGCTTGGAGTGAGTTGGTAATAATTTTTTTTTACTCATTTTTTTCCCTTAGCATACTTTTTAAAAAAGATTTTATTTATTTATTTGACAGAGAAAGAGAGATCACAAGTAGGCAGAGAGGCAGGCAGAGGAAGAGGGGGAAGCACTCTCCCCACTGAGCAGAGAGCCCAATGCAGGGCTCAATCCCAGGACCCTGAGATCATGACCCCGAGCCAAAGGTAGAGGCTTAACCTTCTGAGCCACCCAGGTGCCCCATCATACTTTCAATTCTATATTAAATAAGGCCATCTAGCTGTTGGAAACTTTTTAATGATGTAGGATATTATCAAAAAGCTTCCATTCTCTTACTTTTAAAGATGGAGTTCTAAATTATGCGGTAAATGATCATATTTGACAGATAATGTTTATAAGAGGTCTGTACAAAATTCTGCTAGTAAAGGCAACTATTATCACTATGATTATGATCTTGAACTGATTGTTATACAATAGCATGACATTTAACATTTGACTTCTTTTATTATAGAATTTTAATACTATGCAAGATGCTAGCCCTATGAGGAGTTTACAGTTCAATGAAGGAGAAAACAAAAACCAAAATCCTAGTAATTTAAGTTAGCATATAGTGTAGACAGGAATCCTTTCTTTCCCTTTCTTCTATATGAAAAGAGCTTAATATTCCTGCCTAGGGGTTTTCTTGTTTCTTCTGTGCAAAGAGGCAGAGTGAGCATTCTGCTAGTGAGCATTTGTCATTAGTCCACATTTCTCAGATAGTGAAAATACCATAGAACTTAAGCATGTGAAGTATGGTTATTCTGCTCTTTTTGGAAAAAATAGGAAGCAGAGGTCTAAGTATAGTATAATCTATGTGTGGATTCAAGCTTTCTCTAGTTTGTGCTGTCCCAAGATATGATTAAAGGAGAAGGAAATAGTAGCAAGCCCATCTGGGCTTTCTTTATGAGCTTTGTCTTCTATCTAGCCTTGATTAGTAATGGTGACATTTTGGTTTCAACTCCTGACTCCTGCTTTTTCCTAAGTTGATTCAACACCCATGTGAAGAACCACATGTCATTCACTGGAACCCCTGAAAGACTCCAACTAATGGTACATATCAAGAGCTATATTGACATAAGCTATCACCTGTCATCTTTTATTAGTTGCTGAAATACTTATTCTTGCAGATTATCTCCTGAACTAGAGTGTTAGCATGGAAACTATCTTGCTCAAAGCTATGTCATGTCCCTACCTGTGGGAAGTTTCTGCATTCTGCACTATTAAGCTTAGTTGTGGCAATATGACTTTGCCAGTGATCTGAGTGGAAGTGATAGGTGATATTTATGGGCAGAGCCAGCATATGATTTTTTTTTTTTTACTTTTTCTTGCTTCTACAATCATGTAAGCATGTATTTAAAAGGAAGCTCTGTCAGCTTAAGCCCTGGAGTGAAGACCATGTGGAACAAAGCCCCTTGAAAATCTATATTGAACATGCAATATGAAAATAAATTTATTGTTTTAAGTTACTGAGGTTTGGAGGTTTGCTAATAATTTATACACACATGCACACACACACACACACACACACACACGCACACTGACTCAGATTCCTACTCCTTGAAAAAGGATTTACTTGTCAAATATATCATGACCTTGGATGTCAATTGGAGATCTCACCATTTTGAGAATAGCTTCATCTGGAGTGGGTAAGGATAGGAGGGGAGGAGCCCTACATTAAATCAAGTGTTTAATCTGGCACCTCAGTGTTCATCCAAAGCCAGCCTCCTTCCCCTTTAATGAATTTGTTCATACCCCCGGGGCCCCTGCATGCCTGGAGGTGGGCCTTGGGGTTTGCCTTTGAATGCCAACTCCTAGCTGTGTGGCTTTAGGCAAGTTACCCAACTTCTGTGTCTGGAAGATGCTAGTGATCATCCTTCTCATAACCTGCTTAGTCTGTCCAGAGAAACTGGCTGATGGATCTCGGGCTAGAAGGGCAAGAGATGAGGATGAGAACTGCATGTATTCCTGCATGTGCGCACACGTGTCCATACGCACACAGTGCTGACAATGTTTGCCTGAGTACGGTCTGCTTAAAAGATGTTTCACTTAGGTTATGTGTCAACCATACTCCAGTTGGAAAGCATTAAAAAAACAAATACATCTCCCTGGAAAATAAATAAAAAGATAAAAATAAAGAACATTTAAAACAAAAACAAAACAAAAAATAAATAAATCAAGTGTTTATCATATAAGATAGACTTATTTCTAAAGAGTCAAGTGAGCTATTCACATTTGTCCATATTGAATTACCCAGTAGAGATCAGAATGTATGTGAACTGCCACAGGCAACTGTGTGTTGATGGTGGAGTAAACAGAAGGAACTAAAGTTGGGGAGGGAGTAGGTAATTAAGACAGCATGACCACTGTCCAAATTTAAATGATGACTTCTGGGTGAGTGGTAGTTAAAAAAAAAATGAGGAATCTGCAAATAATCTAGTTACCAAGACCTAACACACTCCATTTGGTCAGAATTCACAATTCACTCTTTATATGTATCTTTATTTTATTCTCCTATTGCTATACTTGGCATTTTATTTTTCCTTTTGGATTAGGTTTCTTTTCAAAAACACAAATACTAACCACATTAGAATTTGTAAGGTAATTGCCTAAGAAAAATGTTCAATGTTTTATAAGTGTCAAGGTTATGATATCTTCTCCAGTTTTTGGGGTTTTTTTTTTTTGTAAAAGATTTTATTTGACAGAGAGAGACACAGAGAGGGAACATAAGCAGGGGGAGTGGAAGAGGGAGAAGCAGGCTTCCTGCTGAGCAGGGAGCCCGATGTGGGGATGTGGGGCTTAATCCTAGGACCCTGGGATCATGAACTGAGCTGAAGGCAGACACTTAACGACTGAGCCACCCAGGTGCCCCTCTTCTCCAGTTTTCTTAAATTTTAGTTTTACATTATTACACATCAAATCACAATGCAAAAGAGCAGATGTTGAGCTTTCTGATGTTTATCTTTGAAGGGCTTTCTCATTATTTGATAGAATATACCACATCAATGAAAGGAAGGATAAAAACCATGATCATTTCAATAAATGCAAAAGGAATGACAAAATTCATTCACTTATGATAAAAACTCTCAGCAAAGTGGGTTTAGAGGGAACTGACCTCAATGCAGTAAAGGCCATATATGGCAAACCACAGCTAATAAAATAGTGAAAAACTAAGTTTTTCCTCTAAGATCCATAAAAAGACAAGGACGCCCACTCTTGCCACTTATACAATATAGTATTGGAAAGTCCTAGGCAGGGAAATTAGGTGAAACAAAGGACATTCAGAAAGTAAAACTGTCACTATTTGCAGATGACAGCATATATAGAATATCCTGAAGATTCCACCAAGAGACTGAGATCTAATAAATTAAGTCACTAAAGTTTCTGGATATAAAAATCAAATAAAAATCTATATTTCTCTACACTAATAGCAAATTATCAGAAAGAAATTAGTAAAATACAACTTAAATTACATCAAAGAGAATAAAACACCCAGGAATAAATTTAACCAAGGAGATGAAAGATATATACTCTGAAAACTATGAAACAACAATGAATGAAAATAAGTCAATTAAATGCAAAGATATTCCACACTCATGGATTGGAAGAATATTGTTCAAGTGTCCATAGTATCCAAAGCAATCCATATAATCAATGAAATCTCTGAAAACTCTAATGCCATTTCTGACAAGAATAAAGAATCCCATGATGTGTATGGAATCATGAAAAACTCAATAGTCAAAGAAATCTTAAGAATGACAAAACTGGAGGCACCACACTTCCTGATTTCAAATTGTGTAACAAAGCTATAGTAATCAAAATTACTATATTATAGTATATAAAATACTGCATTATAGTATATAAAATACTGCATTATAGTATATAAAATACTATATACATTATAGTATATAAGATACTATATTAATGTTATAGATTATATATATTATTTATATTATAAAAAAGACATGGATCAGTAGAACAGAATAGAGTCCAGAAAAAAACCCATTCAATAAGGTAAATTAATGAATGACAAAGGAACCAAGAATATATAAAAGTGGGAAAGGACAGCCTCTTCAATAAATGGTGCTGGGAAGATTGGACAGCCACATGCAAACTAATTAAATTGGATCACCTTCTCACAGCATATACCAAAACTCAAAATAGATGAAAGACTTGAACACAATATACATGAAACCATAAAACTTCTGTAGAAAAACCTAGGTATAAGCTCCTTGACATCAGCTTTAGCAATGATTTTTTTTTTTGACATCAAAAGCAGAAACAACAAAAGCTAAAATGAATGGGACTATATTAAACTAAAAAAACTTTTGTACAGAAAAGCAAACCAATAAAATGATGGAAAAGGCAACTTACTGAGGGCATCTAGGTGGCTCAGTCAGTTAAGCACCTGCCTTTGGCTCAGGTAATGATCCCAGGGTCCTGGGATTGAGTCCCACATTGGGCTTCCTGCTCAGCAGACAGCTTGCTTCTCCCTTTCCCTCTGCTGCTCCTTTTCAATGGCCTATACCCCTGCCTCTTAAAGAATGGTCCATGAACTGGCAGGATCAGTATCACCTGGGATCTATCTCAAGCCTCACCTTAAACCTACTAAATCAGAATCTTCATTTTAGCAAGAACCCAGGTTATTTCCATGTCCATTAAAGTTTGAGAAGCACTGACTTAAAAACCTCTATTCCAGTTTTCTTTTTAGCTCAGTTACCAATACTCTCAATTTTTCCACTCCAGTCATTGTGATTCCTGAACACACCAGGTCCATTCTTGCCTCAGAGCTCTGGCATGGACTACTCATTCTTCCCTGAATGCCCTTTCCCAAATGTTTCTACACTCATTTTTTTATTAACATATACTGTATTATTTGCTTCAGGGGTACAGGTCTGTGAATCATCAGTTTTACACAATCCACAGCACTCACCATAGCACATATCCTCCCCAATGTCCATCATTCAGCCACCCTATCCCTCTCCCATCATGCCCCTGCAACCCTCAATTTGTTTCCTGAGATTAAGAGCCTCTTATGGTTTTTCTCCATCCCAAGTCACGTCTTGTTTCTTTTTTTCCCCTCCCTACTGCCCACGATGCCCCCCTCAAATTCCTCATATCGGAGAGATCATATAATTGTCTTTCTCTGATTGACTTATTTTGCTTAGCATAATACCCTCTAGTTCCATCCACATCATTGCAAATGGGAAGATTTCATTTTTTTGATGGCTGAATTGTATTCCATTATACATATATATATTATATATATATATGTGTGTATATATATATATATATATATATATATATATACCCCCATCTTCTTTATTCATTCATCTGTTGATGGACATCTAGGTTCTTTCCACAGTTTGGCTACTGTGGACATTGCTGCTATAAACATTCAGGTGCATGTGCCCCTTTGGATCACTACAGTTGTATCTTTAGGGTAAATACCCAGTAGTGTGATTGCTGGGTTGTAGGATAGCTCTTTTTTCAACTTTTTGAGGAACCTCCATCCTGTTTTCCAGAGTGGCTGCACCAGTTTGCATTCCCACCACAGTGTAGGAGGGTTCCCCTTTCTCCACATCCTCGCCAGCATCTGTCATTTCCTGACTTGTTAATTTTAGCTATTCTGGCTGGTGTGAGATGATATCTCACTGTGGTTTTGATTTGTATTTCCCTGATGCCGAGTGATGTTGAGCACTTTTTCATATATACACTCACTTGTATCTTATGCTTTTATTCCTCTTTGAGGACAACTCATAATGTGACCTATATTTAAAATTATATCTTTATATACCATACTCCTAGCTTCCCTTATTCTGATTTTCCCCCTTAATATTTAACACTTTAACATATGGTAGAATTTATTATGTTTATTGTGTGTCTTCTAAGATTATAATCGTCCAAAGCAGGGATTATTTTGTCAATTGCTATTTCCTTATAGAAAGCCTGCCCATAATAGGTGCTTAATAAATGTGTTGAAGTGATGTGTTAAGTGAACTGTTGAAGTTTTTTTTTTAAATTACCAATTTCTGTAAATGCTTCATATGATTAAAAGGAGGCAAAAATCTCTGTAAAGTACATTATTTTATTGGCATTTGTGTTTTTGCCAGTAAGGCCACTGAACAAAATATGCAAGTTATTCTACTTGATGAAAGAGCTTTCACTCATCATTACAATTTCAATGAAGGAAGATTTAAACAATTATTTCATACTTATCCAAATGAACTTCTCTCCTGAGAGGCTAAGGAAATGAAGAAATTCCTCTAACAACTATATAAAGCCTAGAATCTGAAAGTTATGTGTACTACATTTTCCCCCAAGAAACTAACCTGATCTTTTGTTTTCATCCAGATTTGAATGTTTTGTTGTACAAACTCACTTGTTGTTGGCAATCAGACCTGTTTCTAAGAAAGGCTAAATATGCTCATAAAAGTGACTCGAAATACTTCTTGGACAACAATTTTTATAAAACAGCGTTTTGATGAGTTAAGTGTAAGTAAATCAGAAACAGACGAATTACATAGCTATTGAGACCCACACATTTGAAAAACAAATGCAAATTTTGTGTTTTGTGTTCTTAAATATAGAAAAACTTGTTTAGTTTGAAACTTTTCTAGTTTCTACTGTGTTTGGACTCAAAGTTCATGTTTTCCATGTGTTTTTGATGTGAAATGTTTCCTATTTATAAACTTTCTTAATAACCTTTACAGGGTAATCAAGTTGCTCTAATCTCTCAATTTTGAACCAAGGTAAACATTTTATTAATGTAATCAAAATACTATAAACCTATTCATATTTTCTTCTATTTTAATATAAGGGATGTCAAAGGATTATTTTTAATGTTCTGTTTAGTGTTCTTTTGGTTATAAGTAACAGATATATACATAGAGTTTAAGAAATAGGCATTCTACAAAGAGAGACATGAAGAAATTCACATGCTTGGTCATGGTTATATACATGAACATCTCTAAGAGCATGATGGCAAATGGAACTGAGAAATCATAAATGGCTAACACTGATCTTTCTCAAAGTTTTGAGAATGGCTTCTCTCTGCTCACCTGAACTATTTTTTCCTCACTGCTTATTACTGACCTCCTAAATCAACTTCAGCTTTAACTAACTCATAGTGACTCCTGAGTTTCCTTTATAATTTTTAATTTCAGCTGCCACAGCTGTCTGCCTTACACTCTATAGTTTCAAATTCTTGGAAAACCACTCTGGCCCAGCTCAACTTTTAATCCAGTTTGCTGATTCTTCAATCCTATGACAGGGTTATCTGGTACAATCAGCTGTGACTGAGAGAGCCAGTTTCCCTGTACAAGAGGGAAGTGTATGGACAAGCATCAAGATTGGTGGCTCAAGTTTAAGTGTACTAAATACAAAATCCAGGATTCGCTAACCAGAATTGCTACCAAAATACTGTCAAATATGTTCTTTGGGAAATAAATTATGTGTTTCTCTTTTCAAGAAAAGAGATGTTTTAGATTTGAAATTTAGAACACAAAAATTGGAAAGGGTATGGATGGCTTTCCAAGTACAGAATTTTATCTACTCTCTCTGGACTTTAAGAAACAACATCAATTATATAACTATTTAGGAGACCTGTCTTTGGAGATTGTTAATTGTACTGTTTTAAATATAGTTTCTTTATTTTCCTAAGATCCTTGAATTATTCCTTGAAACAGTAAACTTATTTGATACATGCTAATTTCATAACAGGCTTTATATTAAAAAAAAAGATTTGAAAACCCATAGAAGATCCAACTAAAACCTGGTAACAATTGAAATAGTTTCTATTTTTCCCAGAAAAATCAAAGGAGATAAATAATTTTAAATACACAATTCTGATGCAGAAATTAGACAATGTGCTCTGTTAGAAAGTTCAGGAAACCCATAAGAAAAAAAAAATCCAGTATGGGAAAGCACACCAAATGAAACCAAAGGCAGACCTGAGTTCTGGCCTTGGCTTTGCCAGTTACTAGTGGGGCTATCTTGTTTCCCTGGTAACAAGGAAAAGTGTGGACTGCATGTCAGCTTGAGTCCTTCTCAACACTAAAGAGAAGTCTAAATAAGGGATATCCAGGGCCACTGGACATGGCTGTGCAAGTAGTTTATTGTGTATTTCTAAGAAGAGACATTCAAAAGATTCTTACCCTAGTATTCCAAATAAATATCTTTATCAGGAATTTTATGAAGAATATGAATTCTTGGCAAGAGCTCAAGGAAGATGGTGGAGTAGAAAGATCCTGAGATCACTTCTCCCATGGATGCACTGAATAGCTATATTTATAATGTTAACTCTGCAAACAACCTGAGACTGGCAGAACAGACCTTTCACAGTTAGTGATAGGCTGGAGGACACATTGATAAAGACAGGAGAGGTAGAGACATAGTTGTCAACCAAATCCCTAGTGGGACTAACCACAAATGAGATGGACATGACAAACAGAAGTGAAAGGATCAGGCCTCACACCAAGCATCCTAAGTATTGAGGACTTAATAATTAATTAAGGGGGTTAATTTCAGGAACTTTAAAAAAACAGCACGGCTTAACTTCAACTAAAAATCAACAAACTTAATATTAGGAGATCCAGAGTATGATAGGAAACAATCCCCATGCTTAGAGAGCCAGCATCATAACTTGGCCAGAGACTAGCACAGAAGAAGCAATTTGAAAAGAGCCTAAAGTATATGTTAACAAGATTTATGGACTAATCTTCAGTTGTGTGCTGGAGGGGCAGTGATCTTCAGATTTTGCCAGGAACGAAAATGCCAAGGGTGACATTTCTGTTCCTCTTCCCCAGCCTAAATAGCTGGAGGCTTGCAAGAGCCAATTTTAATGTTCTTCATCTACCTAGATAGCACTGAGTCCTTACCCCTGTATTCGGTGTACCTGCCACATCCAACCTGCCTACCTCAGCAGCTTGTCCTTCCAAAGTGGCTCCTGCCCCACCATACCTGCCCACAGCCTCTGCAGGGAACTATATCACTCTAAGGGAATCTTGCCCTTAATAAAGGTAGAAAAGGGAAGATAACATCACATGTCAGTGCCTAAAGTTCTGGCAGCCTGGCCACTTAGTAACACAGAGAGTAAGCTCAGCCCTTTGGTGTACACACAACTGTGCAGAGATGCTAATTACAGACAGCTAGATTGACTGCTTCTCCACCAACAAGCCTCAGACAGGCCTCTCAATAGTGCCAGGACCAAACCCTGACCAGTGTCCACAGCAGGCACACAAATCATTGTAGCTGGATGGGCCGAAGGCAATAGTGGCTCATCCATAACAGGAGGTCATATGCAGCCCATAAAGAGGATGCCCTTAGAGTGAATAATTCTGAAGACTAGTGGGGTTTGTGCTAGATGGCACTATAGGACCTCTTATGCACAAGGCCACTACTGTTATGACCGGCAGATGTAGCTGACCTACCTAATACATAGAAATAGACAAAACGAGAAGACAGAGGAAATGTCCCAAATGCAACATACATAGTCATGGTAAAAAATAGCTAAATGAAACAGATCAACAGCATACCTGATAAAGAATTCAAAGTAATGATCATAAAGATACTGAACTTAAGAATAAATGCTTTCAGTGAGAACTTCCAACAAGGAGGTAGAAAATATATATATAAGAGAACCAGTCAGAGCTGAAGACAAATAACTGAATTTAGAAAACACACCACACACACACACACACACACACGCACACACTCTCTCTCTCTCTCTCTCTCTCTCTCCCTCTCTCTCTCCCCCGCCCCCCGCCCCATACAAAGGAAACGCCATAAGGTTCTCAGCTGATTTTTCAGCAGAAACTTTTCAGGTCAGAAGGAAGTGACATAATATATTCAATGTGCTGAAAGGAGAAAAAACCAAAAAACCCACAACCAAGAATACTCAACCCAGCAATGTTATCATTTAGAATAGAAAGAGATAAAAGTTTCCCAAGTTAAAGACCTCACCATCACTAAACCAGCCTTACAAGAAATGTTAAAGGACTTCTTTAAATGGAAAGTAAAGACTATAAATAGAAAATTATGAGGAGATATCACTTTTTTGTTCACAAAATCAAATATAGTGAAGGTAGGTTAACCACTTATCAAGCCGGTATGGAGTTTAAAACAAAGTAAATTCAATTATATCTACAAAAATTAGTCGAGATGCATAAAATGACATAAAATATGACATACATAAAGTGTGGAGGGAGGTGTAAAAATTTAGTGCTTTAGGATGTATTTGAGTTTAAGTGACCAATTTAATATAGACCTCTATATGCATGTTATATATACCTCAATGATAACCACAAATTAAAAACCTAGGATAAACAAAAAAAATAAATATAAGGAATCTAAGAATAATAAAGAAAGCCATCAAGCCACAAGGGAAGAGAGCAAGAGAAGAAAGGAACAGAGAAAACCTACATGAACAACCAGGAAGCAATTAACAAAATGGCAATAAATACATACATATCAATAATTACTTGAAATACAAATGAAATAAATGCTACAAAAGAAATAGAGAAATTGAATGGATTAAAAAAAAAGTGCACCCATCTATATGCTGCCTACAACAGACTCACTTCAGACTTAAGGAAACATACAGAGTGAAAGTGAAGGCATGGAAAAACATTCCATCCAAATGGAACTGGGAATAGAAATCTGGGATAGCAGCACAAAACAAATTTAAATACAAAAACTGTAAGGGGGTGCCAGGCAGCTCAGTAGGTTAGGTGGCTGCTTTCAGCTCAAGTCATGATCTCTGGGGCTTGGGATCGAGCCCTGAATTGGGCTACCTGCTCAGTCTGCTTCTCCCTGTCCTCTCAAATAAATAAAATCTTAAAAACAAACAAAAACTGGGTGCCTGGGTGGCTCAGTGGGTTAAAGCCTCTGCCTTCAGCTCAGGTCATGATCTCAGGGTCCTGGGATCGAGGCCCGCATTGGGCTCTCTGCTCAGCAGGGAGCCTGCTTCCTCCTCTCTGCCTGCCTCTCTGCCTACTTGTGATCTCTCTCTCTCTCTCTCTCTGTCAAATAAATAAATAACATCTTTAAAAAAAAAAGACTGTAGGAAGTCACAAAGAACAGCACAACATAATAAAGGGAACAACCCAACAAGAGGATGTAACAGTTGTAAATATCTATGCAGTCAACATAGAAGCACCTAAATATATAAAGCAAATATTAACAGAAATAAAAGGAGAAACTGATAGTAACCCAACAATAGTTGAGAATTTTAACATCCCACATACATCAATGGATAAATCACCTGGACATTCCTCCCCCCACCAAAAAAAAAGTAAAAAATGGTTTCCAGTGACACACTGGACCAGATGGACCTAACAGATACAATCAGAACATTCCATCCCAAAACAATACACATTCAAGCACACATGAAACATTCTCCAGGATAGATCACATGTTAGGCCACAAAATAAGTCTTGATGAATTTAAGAATATTTTTCTAACCACAATGTTATGAAACTAGCTATCAATGACCAAAACAAAATAAAACAAAACAAACAAACCAACAAAAAACTGGGGAAAAGCTATATGGAGGCGAAATAACATGCTCCTAAATAATGAATGGGTCAACAAAGAAATCAAATGGAAATTAAAAATACATTAAGAAAAATGAAGATTAGACAGACCAAAATCTTTGGGATGTAGCAAAAACAGTAAGAGGGAAGTGTATAATGACACAGTTCTACTGTAAGAAACCAGAAAAATCTCAAGTGATCAAACCTTACATCCAAAGGAACCAGAAAAAAAGCCCAAAGCTAATAGAAGGAAGTAAATAATAAAGATTAGATAAAAAGACTAAACACAGTAGAAAAGATCAATAAAACCAAAAGCTGATTCTTTGAAAAGATCAAAATCAATAAACTTTTAGTCTGACTCATCAAGAAAAAAAGAGATGACAAGTAAAATCAGAAATGGAGAAATCACCACCACCACCACTACCACAGAAATACAAAGAATTATAAGAGACTATTATGAAAAACTGTGTGCCAACAAATTGGATAACCCAGAACACATGGATAAATTCATAGAAACATAATTTTCCAAAACTGAATCAGAAATAGAAAATTTGAACATAATAATTACTAACATACTATTACTAATTCAGAACAATTTGAAATTGTTTGCTGTAAGTTTCTGATTACCAAATCCAGGACCAGATGACTTCACAGGTGAATTCTACCAAACATTGAGAAAAATGAATACCTATTTTTTTTATTAACTATTCCAAAAAGATAAAGGAAAACTTCCAAGTTTATGCTATGGGGCCAGCATTATCCTGAAAGCCAAAAGAAAAAGTACCCCCCCCCCAAAAAAACAAAAGAAATGACAACAAGGACACACTACAGGCCAGTATCACAGATGAACCTGATGCAAAAATCCTCAAAGTATTGCAAACCAAATGCAAAAAAATTAAAAATAGAAATCATTCACAATCAAGTGGGTTTATTCCAGGGATGCAAGGATGGCTCAATATTTGCAAGTCAATCAACACGATACATCACACTAACAAGAGATAAAACCACATGATCATTTCAATAGATATAAAAAAATGCATTTAACAAGATGTAATAGCCATAAGTACTCTCAAAAAAGTGAGTTTTGAGGGAACATACATCATAATAAATCCCACATATAAAAAACTCATAGTAAACATTATACTCAATCGTGATAAACAAGACAAGGAAGTTCACTCTCACCACTTTTAGTCAACATAGCACTGAAGTCCTAGCCACAGCAATCAGACCAAAAATAAAATGCATCCAAATTGGTAGGAAAGTAGTAAAATGTCACTCTTTGCAGATGACAGGATACTATATATAGAAAATCCTAAGATGTCACCAGAACTATTAACACTGATAAATGATATTGGTCAAGTTGCAAGACACAAAATAAGCAAAACTGTTGCATTTCTAAATACTAATAATGAAGCAGAAAGAGAGACAATTCCATTTATAATGGCACCAAAAAGAATAAAATATCTAGGAATAAGTTTAACCAAGGAGATGAAAGACCTATACTCTGAAATCTGTGAAATTGAAGTTGACACAAATGGAAAGATATTCCATGCTCATGGATTGGAAATGTTAGTATTATTAAAAATGTCCATACCTCCCAAAGAAATCTACAGATTCAATGCAATCCCTGTCAAAATATCAACAGGATTTTTCATAGAACTAGAAGTCTAAAGCTTTTATAGAACTACAGGAGATCTTTATTTTTTTTAAGATTTTATTTATTTGACACAGAGAGAGGGAGGTCAGATCACAAGTAGGCAGAGAGGCAGGCAGAGAGAGGAGGAAGCAGGCTCCCCACTGAGCAGGGAGCCTGATTTGGGCCTCGATCCCAGGACCCTGAGATCATCATCTGAGCCGAAGTCAGAGGCTTTAACCCACTGAGCCACCCAGGCACCCCAGGAGATCTTTAATAGCATAAGCAATCTTAGGAACAAAGCTAGAGGTATCACAATCCCAGATCTCAAAATATACTGAAAAGCTAAAATAATCACAACACTATGGTACTGGCACAAAAAAGACACATAGATCAATGCATTAGGATAGAGAGCCCAGAAATGCATCCAATATCCATCAGTTAGTCTATGAAAAAGAAAGCAGGCACACAATGGGGGAAAACAGTCTTTTCAATAAATATTGTAAGGAAAACTGGACAGCTACATGCAGAAGAATGGAACTGAACCACTTTCTCACACCATACACACAAAAATAGGCTCAAAATAGACTGAAGACCTAAATGTGAGACCTGAAACCATAAAACTCCTGAAAGAAAACGTAGACAGTAATCTTTGGACATAGCCCTTAGCAACATATTAGATAGTTCTCCTAAGGCAACGGAAACAAAAGCAAAAGTGAATTATTAGAATTACATCAAAATAAGGTTTTTCTTAGCAAAGATCATCAACAAACAAAAAGGCAAACTAGTGAATGGGAAAAGGTATTTGTGGACAATATATCTGAGAAGGGGTTAATATCCAAAATATGTAATGAACTTATATACCTGAACACCAAAAAAATTGATTAGAAAATGGTCAGAAGAACTGAATAGACATGTAGATGGCCAGACACAGAAAAAGATGCTCTATATCACAAAGTTGGCCAGGGTATAGAGAAAATGGAACCCTCATGCATTGCTGGTGGTATGTAAATGGGTATAGTCACTGTGGAAATCTGTATGTGGGTTCCTCAAAAAATTAAAGATAGAAACACCATATGACACATGAATTCTACTACTGGGTAGTTATCCAAAGATAAAAACTCCAAAAGATATATGTATTCCAATGTTTATTGCAGCATTATTTACAATAGCAAAGATATGAAAGCAACCCAGGTATCCATGGATAGAAGAATAAAGTATGCATACACACACACACACACACACACACACAGTATTACTCAGCCTTGAAAAAAGATTGAGAGCTTGTCCTTTACAACAACATGGATAGATTTATAGGGTCTTATGTTATGTGAAATTAGTTAATGACAACCACATGATTTCACTTATACATGTGATCTAACAGAAAACCAGACTTGTTAAATACAGAGAACTGGTGGTTACCAGAGGGGAGATAGATGGGTAAAACAGATAAAGGGAATTAAGATGTACAAACTTCCGGTTTTAAAACAAATGTCATTGAGATGAGAAGTACAGGGAATATAGTCAGTACTATCACAATATATGGTAACGTGTTAATTATAGATATGCATAGAATTGTTGAATCACTAGGCTACACACCAGAAAGTATAAAATTGTATGTTATACCTCAATAATGAAGAACAAGGATTTCTTCTACATCTTGTGTCATGTCCAACCAGAATTTAAAGTTCTATTATTCATACAGTGACTTTAATTTGTACTTTAAAAAAATAAAAACAAAAAAGGAAATTGGTTTCTGATGGCAAAGTGAGCTTGCAATTGAAAAACAGAGGTAGGTATATTTTCATGCCTGCTTTAAAAAAAACAGAACTAAAAGCATCCTTATGTTGAACAACTATTATCATCCAAGAAGAAATGAAAAGTCACTATATCCAATTAATTCATAAAGAACTAA
The DNA here is from genome assembly GCA_002007465.1 of Ailurus styani. Taxonomy (NCBI): domain Eukaryota; kingdom Metazoa; phylum Chordata; class Mammalia; order Carnivora; family Ailuridae; genus Ailurus; species Ailurus styani. Next base: position 300,387 of record LNAC01000711.1, read on the forward strand.
CATACTAAGGCTTGAGACTAACTACAAGGAAAAAGGGCAACTTATTGCCAGTGACAAATATAAAGATTTATCTTGACATTAAATAGATATAAACCCTAAAAAATATAGACTGAAAAATTTCCCCTACTTTCAGACATAATTACTCTAACCCATTCCAGGAAACACAGGATGTTCCCTCACAGCAAATCAACTGTTATGAGACAGTATCATAGTTTTGAAACAGGAACTCCCTGAAAGCAGTCACTAATGTCAGCATTTCTTTCTGGCTCTCGGAATCAAGATTATATTAGAGCCTTTTTCAACTTCTCAGTAGTTGACTTGAGTAGTCATTTTCTCTCCCACAATAATGTCAACCACAGGCATCAGTTCACTTCTGTAAATAAATCCATTGACTATTTGCCTATTTAGATATTCCAAGGACATTGTAAAATCTCAATCTCTGGAAGAAGTAGAACCAACAGAACCAGCCTTCTCTTTAAGAGGCGGTGCTCTGCAAAGTATAATTTGAGGGCCTAAGAAAGACCAAACTATTTTCCATGTCCCAAGATCATTGTTATTTAAGCTAAGAATTTTCCTCTTTGGCTTTTTTTTTTTAACCAATACTTAGAGGATAGAAAACACCTTAAGATCTTAGTAAGATCTTATGGTTTCCTTTATGATAGGAGGGATTTAGAATAATCCTAGTACTTTCAGCCTCTTATCAGGAGGTGTAAAAAATGAGGAAGAGGTGAAAATAAGTTTTTCCCTAGAGATAATTTGTTTATATCAGATATAATTTTATGATTTATATATTATTCGGTATTTTGGAAAATATTCTTCTTTAGGACACATGGTAGACCCATATGCTTTTATTGTATTAGTCTCCAATGTGATAACCAAGATTTTATAGTAACACAAAACTTCATCTTATTTTTATCTTAATGAACTGTAAAATAAGACCATCTAACTTTGACCATAAAAATACAGGTATTTTTTATCATTATTTATCCATAATAAGTTTTTATAAAATGGAAGTACCAATATGATAAATACATACTTAGAGGAATTGAAAATGAACAGAAGATGCAGATGACAGCAACTTATTTTGACCAGGAAAAAAGCTAGAGTAATGACACGGCTAGAGTAATAGCAAAGTTTATTGTGTTTACACTGGCAAAATAATTCTGATTCTTTGACATACATGCCAAGAAGATTAAACGGGAGTCTGTAACTTGCTTGAGAACACCATGTTTTGAATGGTTTGCTGTAGTTTTACCTATCCAAATTTGTAAAACCTACTGATATTAAAGCTAACATAGAATTCATAGTTTCTCATTGGAAAATAGTTGAGCCAGAATGATAGTTTGGATGTGCTTGAGATAGCTTTTATACTAAGTGAAAGAGGAGCCACTACTAGGTCTAAGATTTTTCTGTCTAGAACCAGTATTTGTTCAAAAGTAAATTCCACACTGCCTACTTACAATGGGGCTTTCCTTGCTTTTATGAAGTAAGTCATTTCAGTTTTACAGAAGTTGTAGAACCTCAGGGGATAAAGAATAATTCAGTAAGCTTGATCTCCACAAAATAAATAATCTTTATTCATTGTTCTTTAGGAATTTGGGAAGTACATGAAGAATTTTAGTATTTACCTCTAAGTATTAGTATTGGAGATTTTGCAGTTTTCCAAGTTTGAATGCCTTCACTGCACTGCATCTGCATGACCCAGAACTCAAAGCACAGCACACTGGTGGGCTATACTAATGGTGATTAAACCAAATGTTGAACATTTCAGGGAGTTTGGTAACACTAAAGACAAAAATTATTTCCTTTTCCATAATCCACCATGAAGAGCTCTCTAACCGTATTGGTAATGGGAAAGAAACTATCCCCCACTATAAGGGATTGTGGTGGCAGCTTAAATCAAAATTGGTTTAACGATTGAAGTGTTTTACTCAGCACAATAAGGTTCCCATTCCAGTTGCTGATTTAAATATACATATTTTAAAAGATATCCAGGAAGCTTAATTTTCCTGTACCTTAAGTTTCTCCTTTCCATCCCACACCTTATCAACTTTCCTTCCTTCCAATTCCCCACAGCTTTCTGGATTTTGCATCTGTAATTTGATCCAAATCCACCATGAGGCTTTGTTGAGAATTTCTGGTAGATTCCTAGTAACCAGACTCATGGTGACCTCTTCACACATTTTGCTTTTTTCTCAAAATCCTCATCCCTAGTGGATTTCCTTGTCTTTGAATTGCTTTACTTCTATTACAACATATTTTTGAAAATTCAAGGATTCTGCTTTTCCTGTTTGTTCTTCCTACTGTGCTTTCAATCTTTATACACCTTCTTACCAACTAATAGGTTTTCTTTTCTTTTTTTTTTTTTAAAGATTTTATTTATTCATTTGACACAGAGAAGATTACAAGTAGGCAGAGAGGCAGGCCGAGAGAGAGGAGAGAGGAGGAAGCAGGCTCCCTGATGAGCAGAGAGCCCGATATGGGCCTCGATCCCAGGACCCTGGGATCATGACCTGAGCCGAAGGCAGTGGCTTTAACCCACTGAGCCACCCAGGTGCCCTAGGTTTTCAATCTACTTCCCTGGTCTTCTAATTTGCTAATAGGTTATCTTCCCACATCCTTAAACATGAAAGTAACAGCACCACAGAATTTTCATTGATAAACTTGGCCTGGACGTAGATGACCCCTTTTTTTCTTCCTTTTATCAGTTCAAATTCTGAGTACTCTAACCTTGCTGGCTCTTTGTGTTCATTTCCAGGTTAATCTTTAGCCCTTCACAAATCTCTTTCTCACATTCTATGAAGATTTTCTTTTTTTTTTTTTTGAAGGTCACGAATGACACCTAATTATCAAGATCAGTGTCCTCTCAGTCTGCTATGTTGTACAATATCGTTAGCCATCTTTTTCCTTCTTGTTATTCACTTGTCTGATTTTTCTAGCCACTCACATCCTCATTTTCTCTACATCTTTTCAATGTCTTTTTCTGTTTACCTTTCCATTTTATTTCGACCATATTTCTAGTTTTCTATTCTTACTTTTAATGTGTTTCAGGCCATATTGCTATGGTGTACAACTTCAATAACCTCTAAATTCATGCAGTTGTCCCTCTATCTCTCCCACCATAACCCTATTAGAAACCATCATTATTTTGCACATGAACTCTTGATCTAGCCTTCTGACTACTATTCCTAATTTTTCTCCCTCCCATAATCCATTCCTTACATATCATCTAGAGACCTCTTTTAGAATAGATCGAATGATATCACTCTTCTTAAAACTCTCTAATGGCTTTATACAGCACCTCAAATAAAATCTTTTTATATGGACTTCTGAGACCTAGGTTATATGACCTCTACTTTCTTGTCGAATTCCTCCTATTCTCTGTCTCTCCTTACTTCTAACCTTCAGCAACTTCAGAATCTAAAATTTTAAGCTTTCTCTTGGATTTTATACCAACTATTCCTTTGCTCAGAAGCCATGGATGGCTTCTTGTTACTCAGATAGCAGATTAGGTTTCAGTTCTTCAAAGATCCCTCTCCTGACCATCCATCTAAAGTAAACACACTATTTTGCTTCTGTGTTTTTAGAAAAGTACTTGTTCTAATTTTTTTCTGGTTATTGGTTTCAGTATTATCTTTGTTTATTTGTAGTATGTATTTCTTCTCTAGTATAGATCCTCCCTGAGATCAGACTTTAAAAAAAAAAAAGACACTGGGGCGCCTGGGTGGCTCAGTGGGTTAATGCCTCTGCTTTCGGCTCAGGTCATGATCTCAGGGTCCTGGGATCGAGGCCCGCATCGGGCTCCCTGCTCAGCGGGGAGCCTGCTTCCCCCTCTCTCTCTCTNCCCGCATCGGGCTCCCTGCTCAGCGGGGAGCCTGCTTCCCCCCCCCTCTCTCTCTGCCTCCTTGTGATCTCTCTCCCTCTGTGAAATTAAAAAAAAAAAAAAGACACTGGAATAGTACCTACTACATGATAACATCAAAATTTATTAATTGAATGAATATTGCAGAATTTGAGAGTACAGGCACTAGGGACAACAGTAGAGAGTTTCCTCCAAAAATAAATAGGCCCACGATATGACCCAGCAATCTCACTTCTGAGTATTTATCCAAAATAATTGGAATCAGGGTCTCAAAGGCACATCAGCTCTTCCATATTCACTGCAGTACTATTTAAAATAGCAAAGATGCAGAAATAACCAAAGTGTCCACTAACAGATTGATGGATAAAGAAAACCTAGTATATACAAATAACAGAATATTATTTGGTTTTTTTTAAAAAAGGGAATTCTGCAATATGTGATAATATAGATGAACTTTGAGGACATTCTAAGTGAAACCAGTCACTGAAAGACAACTACTGCATTATTCCACTTATATCTAAAGTAGACAAATTCAGATAATAAAAGACTGAAATGGTAGTTGCCAAGAGCTGGGAAGTAGGGGAAGTGGGGAGTTGCTAATAATGGGCAGAAAGCTTTAGTTAAGCAGGATGAATAGATTCTAGAGATGTGCTGTGTAACATTGTACCTGTACTTAATATCATATTATACACTTAAAATTTGTTGAGAATAGATTTCACACCAAGGGTTCTCATCACAAAAAAGAAAATCCATCTTTTGAGTAAATTCTTAACATCTTGTGATTACTTCATGTTAATTCAAAAAAAAAAGCCAAAAGATAGTATTAAATTATCTTCCACAAATATGTCACAGAAGTAACTACTAATCCACATTTTTGCTCACACTGGATATAATCAACTATAAGAACCTTTGTATTATCATTCCTGGCTCTGTGTGACCACTGGACTGAATTGGACAGTTCTTCTCCCAGTTTTAGACTTTCTCAGGAGGTTTTAATCAGATACTAGAGTCCTCTGGAGGCTCAACTGGCATCTGGGAAAGTTGGGCTACTCTTCTTGAGATCCAGGTGATCTCCAGGGCTTTCCTTTCCATTTGAGCTCTCCAGCAGATAGAGGGACTTCCTCCATGACTCCTGAGAACCCCCAAAAACTGCTATATGAGGGAGAAATTGCTGGGCATGCTTAATATCCATGATCGGAACTCCTATGATATCACTGCCTCTACTTGCTCTTGGTCAAAGCAGTCAGGAGTTCGGCCCACATTCAGGGGAGAAATGTCAAGAATATACATGAAAGGGTATATCTGAGCCCATCTTTGGATCACAGCTGCCACTAGTAGGTACAAGTGAAACAGCAGGATTAAGCACAGGAAAGGATAGGAAGGTGACAAGAGACAATAAGAAAACTGGATGTGAAAATATATTTCTTAAAGCTCAGTTGGTTCCTAAAATCTACGAGTTATGCTTGTCCCATTCATTTACATTCCCTTTAAAGAACATCATTTTAAAGAGTTTAATAGACCTAAATCCTGTCATTTTAGAGTTTTATTTTAACTAGGTATATTAAATTCCATTTTTAAAGTATCTTCCGTCTCATGTATGCCACTGTAGGAATCCACAAACATGGATGGAATCTTCCTTGTGGTCTGTTTTTGATATTGGTTTTTCTGAAGTACTCCTTTTAAAACTTGTAGAATAACACTGAAATCCCCAATAGATAATTTTCCCTCCTGTGCTTATTACTGAGCACCCAAGCCATAGCTTAACCACTGCAGCACTCCATTAATTGTGGACATGGAATGCTTAGGAGAACCATCCCATGATTATGGTTTGAAACCCTCAGGAGAGGCCTGTAATTGACAATCTGACCTCCAAAGGGGGAGTGATGGTAGCATTAAGGGTTCCACATAATGTTGGGTTTGGTTTATTATGTGATTGGTAAGACACATTACTGGGGCAACAAATCCAGATGTCAGGCATAAAGACCCACAAATGTGGAAAAGGATAGAAAGGAGATGTAGGTGTGAAAAGGGAGGACTAAAATGGAAAACAAAACAAAACACCTCAGTGACACCCTTTGTAGGAGTAGTTGCACGTTCTGAGAAGGGGGCTGCTGTGGTTGTAAATGAAGTTTTTTCTACCAGGTATAAAGAAGGAAAAGTATTGCTGATGTAGAGTTGAGTGTTGTAGGATATGAATACATTGCTTTTGTCAATTTTTTTCCTTATGGTTGCTTCAGACATGATGCCAATTTCTATTGTACAAGACATCTACAAATAGGCCAACTTTTGAAATTTTAATTTCTTCAAACTTCATATGCCAAGATCAAAAAGATACATTTTTCTTTAAAATGTCTCTACTAGGAGCCAGGAAAGCATACAAGGATTATTTGTTTGCCATGAATTTAGAAAATCTCAGGACCTACCAGCACCTGGCCACTACTTTCATTCTTTGATTACAGGATGCAGGCCTGAACTAGAGGAGCTGTTCCTACCTGTCACATGGTTGTAGGATATTATCTGTGGCTTTTGTTTTTAGCTCTGCCCCTCTAGTCATACTTTCCAGGGTTATTTTTACTTAGGTTCCTGATTCCAAACATCAATTAAAGATAAAAACTCTCTGAGTGGATGGGCAGAATGTTGTGATATGCTGCTCAGATCCCCCTTCAGGAATGAAAAGGTTATTATATCAGCTGCTGGCAGGGCTGCCTCCAAAGTAGCCTTGGGTTGTCGGTTGCCCTCAGAGATTGCTCACATCTGCAAGAACCACCTTGCTTGAAGTCACACCCCTTCTGTGAGGCACCCCTTCTGGCAATCAGCGACTATCTCAGGTGATGGGCTTTGTAGGACTGTATTTTCCACTCAGAAATTTTCTGGAGGCTCACTCCATCATCAGAATGACTCTGCTGATCTTAAGTTCTAGTTCAGCCTCTCTTTCTGCTTAAGATTTTCTTCTCTTCCCTTTCACAGTTGATTGGAAAGCACTCATAACTTTGTATACACTAGATCTGTCTCAGAATCTGCTTTCTGGAGAAGCCAACCAGCAATACTCTTAAATTCACACCTCTGATCTTTTCTTGAGCTTCAAATCCATAAATCAAACTATTTAATCATTTCTGCTTGCATTTGTGAAAGTCACCTCAAACTTAACATGTTCGGAACTGAATTCTGAATGCTACTCCTCCTATCAAAATTGCCCTTCTCAGCGAAATTCATTTCCAGCCACCTAGATACTTCTGCCCCAAACCTAACCATTATCCTTGATTCTGGACTCTTCCTCACAACCCACATCCTATTGATGAACATCTTGTCAGCCCTACTTCCTCAATTCATCCCAAATCCAAATACCTGTCACCATTTCTATTGCCATAGCCATATTTGTGCCGCCATTAGTTCTCATCTGGCACATGTCCACAGTCTCTTACCTATGTCTGTCTCCACTCTGCATAGGTCTTCCACTAGAGCCATCTAATAAGTTACATATTTTGTCATTCTCTTAACTTCAATGGTTGTCCACTGTAAGAGTCAAATCCAAACTTCTCAAAGCCCCACATGAGTCCCTACTGACATTATCTCACAATCTATTGATGGTTCACTATTTCCCAGTTATGTTGGCTTTCACTCTGTTGTACAATTTTTTTTTTTTTGGTCTCAAAACATTTGCAATTTCTACTGCTTGGAAGGCTATGCTCCAAGATATTTCCTGGCTATCCTTCCTACCTTCTCTTCCTTGGATCTCAAATGTTGCCTCTTCAGAGAGGTCATGCTAACCACCTAGCTAAAGCAAAACCCAGGCTTTATCATTTCATTTTGTCCTCTTTACAGAACTCAGTCTTGAAATTTGCTGCTATGGATTAGATCTTATTCTTATAAAATTCATATATTGAAGCCCTAAATCCCCAATGTGATTGTGTCTGGAGATAGGGTCTTTAGGAGGTAAAGGTTAAATGAGGTCATAAGAGTAGGGTCATAACCAAAGGGACTGTGGCTTTAGAAGATCTTCCCTTCTCCGCTCACTTCCTTCCTCTACCCTCTTGACAAGTCAGGTGTGCACTTGTGTGAGAGTGACACATGTAGTGGAAGAGAGTATGCAGGGAAGGGAAATGGTAAGGAGGAGAAGGATCTTTAGGGCCCTGACAATTTTAAAGTTTATAATTTCCTTTTGTTGTCTGTTATTTATAGGATATCTATAAGAAACCCCTATGCATTTTGTTTATGATTTGAGTAGACTGAATTTTTGCTATCACTTAAAGAACCCTGTCATTTCTGGTTGACCAAAACTGATTCTGTTATTTGAGGTGTTTTTATACATGTTCTAAGTATAGCTTCTTTTGCTTTGTAGTTCTTACAAGTCTAATTCTGGTTTTAATAGATAGGTTTCCGTTCAGTGAAGTGGTAGATTTGAGTTCAGCAAAACAACTACTTTAAGTACTTTCGCTCTCATTTTAAAAGCTGAAGAACTAAAAGTAGAATTTATGTTCTTTCTCATCTTGAGATACAAAAATGCTGTTAAGATCCAACTGGTCTCAAAACCCAAAGTTAGAACATGAGGCTGTTTGAAGAGGAATTTGCTGGTAACAGTGAGTAGACTGAAAATGAGAGAACTATTCAAGTAGTGTACTTCGTGGTGGTTGAGGTTTACTTAATCATGGTCTTTCATGATCAAAGATAACAAAGCTTTGGTACTGCTCTGCACAGTATCAACTCTTTGTTTTCTGATCTGTTCACTAAGGTTGGATTTTATCATATTTTTTCACAAAGATTCAATCCCCATTAACAGAAACCCACTAAGAGGAGTGCATTTATGGCTTTAGTGGCCTACCAAACCAAACATTTTCAGGTCAACTCAGGAGAAGAAAGGGGATCTATTTCAAGATGCCTATTACTGCACAAAGACTAGCACTAAGCAGGATATCTTTCTATAGATGAATTTTAAGTTAATAGCACTATCAGTGTTTATAATCCCTGCTAATTTTAACCACTAAATTGTATTGGCAGTATGTGACTACAGAGCTAAGATTATTATCACTTTATCCACACATTAATGTACAATATTATTTTTGTAATTCCCTTTTATAAAGTGCGTGGTCTTCTGTGCATCACATTTTCCCAAAGATGTGAGAAAATAGGAAGTGTCACAGATGTTATCTAAAAGTGTTCTTATCTAGGTTTTGCGAATCTAGTATCTACTGAACTTTGTATAATACATTCACTTTTAAAAATCTGAAGCACAAGAATGCAGTATGCTGTATAAACTGTTGACTTGGTGAATATTAGGTTGATATAGAAGTGAATGGGGAGAAATAGGATATCAGTGATGGTGACAAGCAGAACTCTTAGGCTATTTTAGAAGTGAAGGGTATTTAGGTAATGAATTGGACTACTAGTCTTAATAGTGAAGAGGGTTTCCAAGGACCTCTGCTGTTCACAGTTTCTGAGATCTGAAATTGACCTGTAGTAAGGGAAAATGAAAACTCAGCTGCTACATCCAGTGGAGATCCAGAGAAGACAGGAAGAAAACCAGGTCAGCAGTTTATAAATATTTTTCTAGAATTTTCACATTCAAACATTTTAATATGATGGAAGGTCCTATTAGACACAATGTTTTATGGTTTTAGTATGGATTGATTTTTGCTCATATCCTGATTAGTATCATTTTAAAGTATAACTGAAAGAAACAAGACCCCTATCTTATAATACATACACACACACCCTCAAAATGGATTAAAGATTTAAGTGATTAAATACAATAAAATTCTTAGAAAAAAGTGAAAAAGCACCCCCCCACACACAAAGGTCTTAGCAATGATTTTTGGGGTAGAACAGAAGTATAAGCAACAGAATCGGAAGTAAACAAGTGGAACTACATCAAACTAAAAGAAAGCAAACAGCAAAAGAAAGGATCAAGAAAATGAAAAAGACAACCTACATAATGGAAAAAAAATTTACAGAACATATTAGAGAAGTGGTTAATATCCAGCTCCTACAACTCAATAGCAAAAAAAAAAAGAACATTTTCTCAAAAAAGGTATACAGATGGCCAACATACACATGAAAAGCTGTTCATCATTACCAATCATAAGGGAAATGCAGATCAAAACCATAATGAAATATCACCTCAGGCCTGTTGGAATGGCCATCATCAAAAAGACAAGGAATAAATACTGGTGAGACTGTGGAGAAAAGGAAACATGAGTGCACTGTTGGTGGGACTATAAATTGGTGCAGCCACTACAGAAAGCCGTATGGTGATTTCTCAAGTAATTAAAAATAAAACTATAGTATGATCCAGCAATTCTTCTGAGAATACATCCAAAAGAAGGAAATAAGAACTATTTCAAAGATATCTGCACCAACATGTTCATAGCCATCTTACAATATCCAAGACATGGATACAACCTAAGTGTCCACTGACATAAATGGATAAACCAGTTGTGGTATATATGTGATGGAATGTTATTCAACTATATAAAAAGAAACACTCATTGCCATTTGTGACAACATGGATGGACCTGAAGGACATTATGCTAAGTAAAATAAGTTTAAGAAAGAAACACTCTAATGAACTCACTTTTATGTAGAATCAGGAAAAAAAAAGATCCATACTCAAAGAAAAAAAGGAAAGGGGAAATTGGATGAAGGTGTTCAAAAGGTATAAAATTTCAGTTATAAGTACTAGGAATGAAACCTACAACATGGCAACCATAGTTAACACTGCTGTATGGTTTTTCAAGTGTTGTTAAATTAAGAGCTCCCATTTCTCACAAGGAAAAAGTTTTTATATCTGAGATGGACATTAACTTATTGTGATATTTCATAATATGTGTGAAGCAAGTTATGCTATGTACCTTAAATTTATGTAGTGCTGTAGGTCAATTCTATCTCCATATAACTGGAAAAAAGTATAATTATAGGCCTCTTACATTAACAAAATACTGCCTTTTGCAAAAATATAAGTTGAATTATTCAGTTTAGAGGGATAAGTTCCATGCTCTGTTGGCTGAACTTCTGGGTGATATGCTCCTTGGTCAAGTACCATTAATGAGAACAGAAATCATGCACACAGCTGCAAGATAGAAGATGTCTTTATCCAATCTACTGGTGACATTTCTCATCAATAATGATGCAATTAGTAAAGGAAAAAGAGACAACACCACAATTGTGGCTTTTATGGAGGAAGGAACCCCAGCTCTTTGGATCATTATGTATTATTAAAAAGGGTAAACTTTCTTAAAACATGAATAGAACAAATGTTTGCCAAGGCCTCCCAGTCTGAAGGGAAAATAGGGTCATGATAACCATAAGGAAACAGAATCTGAGGAATCCCATTGCTTTCAAAAAACTGCTGGTTTAATGAATTCCTGGTAAGTCTTGAGAGTCTAGAAATCACCTGCTCAGCAGATTGATCAGATAGATACGATTTGCTGCATGGATATTCTGTCCCACTCTCAATGTTGATGGTCATGGTGGGCTATTGATGTTGGCTTCCCAGGTCACTGATCAACTAAGTACCCTCCTTTTACTGTACTACCAGAGTAGATGCACTGAAGTGGAGGTAAATATACTTTTAGCTTATGTCACAATTTCTAGGCTCAAAGCAGGGCAGATTTATATAAATTTCTTCAGTTGTTTCTAGATCACTTCAAAATTATTTTGTTCCTCACCTCTTGGTCTTGAGCAAGAAATTTTATATGCTGTAGTTCATTCATATTTGTCCCTCCTTTACAATTCTCATAGGTGCTCTTAAAATAAGTTTGTAGAAGTCCATAACCTTTATTCAGGATGGCTTGTTTTTCATCTAATACAGAGTATGATAGGTTAAGGGGTATTTGTTTGCCCTAAATTTGTGTGTCTATTTTGGGCTTGTAGTTATAGTCAATATATCTTCTTTTGTATATATCTTTAATATACACATTTTATATTTTGTTCAGTAATTTGATAAATTTATTGAAAAATTCTTGTATATAAGGTATTTTTTATAAACTCCAGAATTATAGTGTGAGTATTTGCCCTTTTGGATCTTATGTTTTCATGTGGAAAGACAGCAAACAGGGGCACCTGGGTGGCTCAGTTGGTTAAGTGTTTGCCTTTGACTCAAGTCATGATCTCAGGGTCCTGGGATAGAGCCCAGATTTCCCTGCTCATCCTAGAGCCTGCTTCTCCCTCTGTCCCTACCCCATGCACACGGGCCCCTCTTTCTCTTTAAAATAAAATCTTTTTTAAAAAAGACAGAAAATAAATAGAAGATACCAAATAGCAGGAAGTGCGGTGCAAATAATTAGGATGATATGGTGATGAGTAATCAACTAAATAAAAATAAAATAGTGAATAATTACTGGGGTGGTGGTGGTTCGGATAGGTCTTTCTGAAGAAAGGAAAAGTATCTGAAAGAAAAATAAAGATCCCAAAATATCGTGGAAAACCTAGGAGTAGAATTTTCAGCACAAATAGATAGGAAAGCACATAGGGAAGATGGAAACAGTTGATGACCTTGAAAGCACACCATCTAAGCCTCCTCCAATATGTATAGTCAGTCCTCAGTAATAAATGCTTAAGTGTCATTACTATCTATTTGATAAATTGCAAATTTTATAATGTAACTTTTAATTGAGATATAACCTCAACTAAAGAAGTTAGGTTTAGCAGGCAGAGAGGGACAAAAACTTGCAAAGGAGCAATTATTGAGACATGAAACTTAACGAGCAATATAAAGTTAGAGTCGAATAGATCTTCAATGTGCTGAAAACATCAGGTCCAATGTAGAATTGTGAAGCCAGAGAAATGTCGGCCAATACTGTTTTTTTTCCATAAAAACTAAGGCAGAGAGCTGACTGCCAAAAGATTCTTATTAAATGAACATCTAAAAACATACTTCAGAAAGGAAAATGATTTTTAAAAGTTGCAAAAGATGTAAGAAGAATGGCAAAGAAATCAAACATTGTATGAAATGACAATATCTAATTCTTTCAGATTAAAAATGGAAAGAACTTAAATACTAGGCAAAATTATGCTTTAGGTTGGGATTAGTTTCACTATAGTTAAAAATGATGTATGGTTCTTGTATTGTTCATGTGGCAGATTGCAATATTAAACTTTTGATGGTAATACTTAAAAGGGTATCCATAAAAAAATAGAATTAGATGATAAAATTTCCAAAGAGAAGGAAACATGGAATAAGGAAAAAAGTCTAAGAAAGGTGAGAGAAGAAAATGCATAGGGAAAAAATGTGACAGTACACAAAAATGGTGAAAAACCAATTCAAATATATCAATAAACACAACAGAGTTCATTAGACAGGTTTACAAGTCAAAATGCAGAAATAAAGCGAAAGGGGCACCTGGTTGTTTAAGTTGGAAGAGCATGCAACTCTTGATCTCAGGGTCATGAGTTTGAGCCTCAGGTTGGGTGTGGAGATTATTAAAATAAGTAAATTTTAAAAAATAAACTGAAGAAACATTTAAGACACACTATCACAAGGTGGAGAGTGAAAGGATATAAAGAACTGATCTAACTATATTAAGACAAAATATACTGAAAAAACAAAAGCATCAGCAGTGATAGAAAAGGTGGTTATAGAACATTAAAAAATTTAATTCACTAGGAAAATAGAATTCTAAACTTATATGTACCTTATAAGAGTCAATATATTTGCAAGAAATTTATGGAGGATAAATAAGCACATCACCATTATGAAGAACTTCAATACTCAAAGTCAAATAGACAAAGAGTTGAACAACCTAATTGATAAACTTAAATCATAAGCATAACATCATTTACTCATCAATAGAGAACATATATTCAAGCACATAAGGAACTTTAGAAAAAAAGTCAGGAGAGAAAGCAGAGAAAGATGGTGGAGTAGAGGCACCCTGAGCTTACCTTCTCCCTTGGACTCACTCAGCAACAACTACGTGTAATATAACTCACTCTGAAAATGACCGGATATTATCAGAAAACTTTTTCCACAGCCAGAGACATAAATGAGACACACTGATAAGGATAGAAAAGGTAGAGGTGAGGTCAGGAGCCAAACTCCCAGTGAGGAAACCCACAAGTGGGAGGTATAGCACAGATGAGGAGGAGCAAGAAGATAAAGCACCATACTGAGCACTCCTGATCCTGGCATCCTGAACTAGGAAGATGAACCAGCCCCCTACCTCATTTGTCTGTATTTGAAAAAAAATCTGTAGGTTTTAGCTGCACAAGAGAATCAGTACAAGAAAATCAGTAGGGCTTAGCTCTGGGAGAGCCAGAGAGGTTTAAGAAACCTAGTCTGTGCTCTTGAAGTGGGAACATACTATATCACTTGGCCTGAGACCCAACATAGAAGCAGTTGTTTAAAAAACACCTGGGGGGCACCTGGGTGGCTCAGTGGGTTAAACCTCTGCCTTCAGCTCAGGTCATGATCTCAGGGTCCAGGGATCGAGCTCCACATCTGGCTCTCTGCTCAGCAGGGAGCCTGCTTCCTCCTCTCTCTGCCTGCCTCTCTGCCTACTTGTGACCTCTGTCAAATAAATAAAATCTAAAAAAATAAAAATAAATAAAAAGCATTCTGGCAGTAGCTATATTTGGGTCTCTCATCCACCACACAAAGAAGCCTTGTCTGCCAGTGCACATGTAACCATTGCATTCAGTCATTGCAAATAGCTAGGCTGAGGGTCAGCCCTGCCCACCAGCATGCCCACAGCAGTTCTGGTCTAGCCAAAACAAGAAAGCACACAGGAGACAACCCTGAAGCACCTGGCTCTGGTGACCAGGGGCGATTGCTGTATTGGGCACCATAGCACATCTTCTATATAAGGCCACTACTTTCAATACCAGAAACATAGCTGACCTACCTAATACATAGTAACAGACAAAACATGGAGATCAGAATATGATACAAACAAAAGAGCAGACAAAACCACAAGAAAAGAGCTAAATGAAATGCAGACCTGATAAAGTGTTCAAAATAATGGTCATGAAGATACTCACTGGATTTTAAGAATGGATAAACTCAGTGAGAACTTCAAAGGTTAATGCATCAGAGTTGAACAATTGAAATAAATACACTGGAGGAAAACATTAGATAGAAGATGCAGAAAAACGAACCTGTGATCTGGAAGATAGGGTAGTAGAAAGCAACCTAACTGAATAGAAAGAAGGAAGAAAATGAAGGTAGGTTAAAGAACCTGTGCAACAACATCAAGTGTGGTAACATTTGTATTATAGGCATCTCAGAAGGAGAAAAAGGAGCAAAAGACATGAAGAAAGAGCTAAAAACTTCCCTATCCTGGGGAAGGAAACACAGAGCTCCAAATAAGATGACCCAAAGAAGGTGTACACCAAAATATGAAATAATTAAAATGGCAAAAATATTAAAGATAAAGAGATAATTTTAAAAGCAGCAAGAAAAAAAAAAAAAGCAATCAATTACCCAAAAGGGAAACTCTATAAAGTGGTCAGCTGATTTTTCNGTACACCAAAATATGAAATAATTAAAATGGCAAAAAAATTAAAGATAGAGATAATTTTAAAAGCAGCAAGAAAAAAAAAAAGCAATCAATTACCCAAAAGGGAAACTCTATAAAGTGGTCAGCTGATTTTTCAGCAGAAATTTTGTAGGCTAGAAAAGAGCACCATGAAATATTTAAAGTGCTTAAAGGAAAAAAACCTAGAACCAAGAATACTTAACCAAGGAAAGTTAGTATTTAGAATTGAAAGATAAAAAGTTTCCTAAACAGAAGTTGAAGGTGTTTATCACCACTAAATGAGCCTTACAAGAAAAAATGTTAAAGGGAATTCTTTAAGTGGAGAAGAGGCCATAATTAGAAGTACGAAAATTATGTAAGGAAAAACTTTTGCTGGTATAAAGCAAATATACGATAGTAGATCACTTATAAAGCTAGTATATAGGCTAAAAGACAAAAGTAGTAAAAATATCTAAATTGTTAAGGGATTCACAAAATAGAGGTCATATATGGCATGATATATATAAAATGTGGAAGGAAGAATAAACAATATAGACTACCATATAAACCCAATATTATATAAGCCTCATTGTAAGCACAAATCATGGACCTGTGATAGATACACAAAATAAAGAGAAAGGAATTCGAGAATATTAAAGTCCGTCACAAGAGAAGAGAACAAAAGGAAAAGAGCTACAGGAAACTAGGAAACAATTAAGTGGAAAGTAGCATATATCTATCAATAACTACTTTAAATGTATGTAGACTGCTCCAAAATAAAAGATATCTGGTGACTGAATAGATTAAAAAAAAAAGGCCTATCTTATATGCTGGCTACAAGAGACTCACTTCAGGCCTAAACATATACAGACTGAAAGTGAAGGGATGGAAAGATATTCCATGCAAATAGAAGTAAAAAAAAAAAGTTGGGGTAGCAATACTTCTAGCAAACAAAATAGACTTTAATACAAAGACTGTAAAGGGACAAAGAAGGGCATTACATAGTGATAAAGGAATCAATCTAACAAGGGGATAGGACAACTGTAGATATCTATGCACCCAACATTGGAGCACCTAAATACATAAAGCAAGTATTGACAGAAATTGACAGTAATGGTTAATAGGATTTTAATCTTAAATTTATTGAGACTTGTTTTTTAGCCTAACAGGTGGTCTATCCTGGAGGATGTTCCATATGCACTTGAAGGTGTCTTCTATTAGGTAGAATGTTCTGTGTATATGTTAATCCAACTGGCCTAGGGAGGTTTCAAAACCACTCTTTTCCTTATTGTGTATATGGATGATACAGCCATTGATGTGAATATGGGGTTAAAGTCATCTACTACTTTATTACTGTCAATTTCTTTTTTAAATTATGTTCAGTTAGCTACTGTATAGACAAAGATACTACCAAGAAAATTTACAGACCAGTATACATAATGGACATAGTTACAAAAATCCTTAAAATATTAGCAAACTGAATTCAAAAATGTTATGATCATTCACCACAATCAAGTGGAATTTATTCCAAGGATGCAAAGATGGTTCAAGATTTATAATGTCAATCTGATGCAGCACTTTAACAAAATGTAGGATAAAAATCACATTATCTCAATATATGCAGAAAAAGAAGTGCTTGACAAAATGCAACCAACATCCATTCATGATAAAACTTAAAGCAGGTATAGAAAAGAACATACCTCAACGTAATAAAGGCCATTTATAAGAAACCAGCTATCATCACACACATTGAAAAGCTGAAAGCTTTTCTTCTAAGATTATGGATGAGACCAGGCTATTCACTTACCACTTTCAACATAGTACTGGAAGCCCAAGCCATAGAAGTACAACAAAAATTAAAAGGCAAAGGCATCCAAATCAGTAAGGAAGTAAAACGGTCACTATTTGCAAACGACCTGAAACTATATAAAAGAGATCCTGAAGATGTCACAATTATTAGAACCAATGAGCTAATTCCATAAAATTTCAGAATACAAAAATATACAGAAATTTGTTTGTATATACTAATAATGAGCTAGCAGAAAGGGATATTCATTCCATTTACAGTTGCACCAAAAAGAATATACAGGTAAACTATAGGAGGTTAAAAACCTTTAATTTAAAAATAAGCTATTATGGTTTGTCTCCTTCCCCATCCCATGGGTTGCTGGGGGGTGGGAGGGTGGGGATGGGGTGGATGGGTTGTGGACATTGGGGAGGGTTTGTGCTTTGGTGAATGCTGTGAAAGATGTAAGCCTGATGATTCACAGACCTGTACCCCTTGGGCAAATAATAAAAATAAAATTAAAAAAAAATAAGCTATTTATTAAAGAAACTGAAGAGGACACAAGTGGAAAGCTATACCATGCTCAAAGGTTGGAAGAATATTGTTAGAATGCCTATACTACTCAAAGCAATCTACAAATTCAATGCAGTTCCTATCAAAATACCAATACTATTTTTAACAAAGCTAAAACATAATCCTAAAATTTGTATGGAACTACAAAAGACCCCAAAAAGCCAAAGCAATCTTAAGAATGACAAAGCTGGAGATATCACAATTCTAGATTTCAAACTTTATTACAAAGCTGTGGTAATCAAAACAGTATTGTTCTGGCTCAAAAAGAGATCCATAGATCAATGGAACAGAATAGCATCCAGAAATGGACCCATGCCATTATGGTCAATTAATCTATGACAAAGAAAGCAAGAATATACAATGGGGAAAGACCCTCTTTAATTAAAAGAGTTGGGAAAACTGGAAAAGCTACATGCAAAAGATTAAAGCTGGACTACTTTCTCACCATACACAAAAATAAACTCAAAATGGATTAGAAATCTAAATGACAGACCTGAAACCGTATAAGTCCTAGAAGAAAACATATGCAGTAAACTCTTGGACATACAGTAAACTCTTGAACATCAGCTTTAGCAATATTTTTCAGGTTTGGTCTCCTCAGGCAAAGGACACAGAAGCAAAAATAAGCTATTGGGACTGCATCAAACCAAAAAACTTTTGCACAGTGAAGGAAAACATCAATAAACAAAAAGCAGCCTACTGACTGAAGATATTTGCAAATGATTACTCAAATAAGATATCAATATCTAAAATATATAAAGTACTTTTACAACTCCAAAAAAGGGACTTTACGTTTTTATTTACATTCCTGTTAATATACAACATAATATTAGTTTCACTTGAATATAATGATTCAACACTTCCATAAAATCCACTTGGTACTCATCAGAAGTGCACTCCTTAATCCTCCTCGTACAAATGACATTATCTGATAAAGGGTTAGTATCCAAAATATGTGTAGAACTTATAAAATTAAACACCCCCAAAATTAATTTAAAAATAAGCATAAGACATGAATAGACATTTTTCCAAATAACATACAGGTGGCCAACAGACACATGGAAAGATACTCAACATCACTGATGAAGGAAATGTAAATCAAAACTACAATGAGATATCACCTCACACTTATCACAATGGCTAAAATTAACACAAGAAGCAGAGGTTGGTGACGGTGTGGAGAAAGGAGAACCCTCTAGTACTGCTGGTGGGAGTGCAAACTGGTGCAGCCACTCTAGACAAAAGTATGAGATTCCTCAAAAAAGTTAAAAACAACTACCGTACAACTCAGCAATTGCACTAGTAGGTATTTACACAAAGAAATGACCTAATTTAAGAGTGGGCAGATAACTCGAATAGACATTTTTCTAAAAAAAACATGCAGATAGTCAAATAAAATATGCTCTATATTACTAATCATGGAAATACAAGTTAAAACCACGAGGAGATATCATTCACACCAATCAAAATGGCTTGTCTCAAAAAGACAAAAAGTAGTTAAGTGCTGGCAAAAGTGTGGAGAAAGGGACCCCTCATGCACTGTTGGTGGGAATGTAAATTGGTACAACCAATATGGAAAACAGTATGGAAGTTCTATTAAGAATTAAAAATAGAAATAAAACACAACCCAGTAATTTTACTTCTGGGTATTTACCTTCCCACCCCAAATAAGTGAAAACACTGATTCAGAAAGTTTTATTTGCGCCTACATTTATTTCAGCAGTATTTACAATAGCCAAGATACAGAAGCAATCAAAGTGTCCAATAGATGA
Organism: Ailurus styani; assembly: GCA_002007465.1. Lineage (NCBI taxonomy): Eukaryota > Metazoa > Chordata > Mammalia > Carnivora > Ailuridae > Ailurus > Ailurus styani. The sequence continues at coordinate 319,827 of LNAC01000711.1, forward strand.
ATAGATAAAGATGTGGTATATATACACATACACACAGAGAAATATTACTCAGCCATAAAAAAGAATGAAATCTTGCCATTTTCAACAGTATAGATGTACCTAGAGAGTATTATGCTAAGTGAACTAAGTCAGAAAGACAAATGTCATATAATTTCACTTATATGTGGAATCTAAGAAACAAACTAACCAAAACCAGAAACAGACTACTACATACAATAGAGGAAACTAGTAGTTGCTAGAGAGGAGGTGAGTGGGAGAGGATAGGTGAAATAAATGAAAGGGATTAGGAGGTACAAACTTCAAGTTATAAAGTAAGACATGCTGATGAGAAATACAGCAAGGGTACAAAGTCAGTAAGACGGTAATACAGTTGTATGGTGAGATGATAACTACACTTATGGTGAGCATTTTGTATGTTAAGTCACTGTGTTGTATACCTGAAACTGGCATATGTAATCGATACTTCAATTAAAAATAAAAGTTACAAAAATAAAGGATTATAACAGAAAATAACAGCTTCCTAGCTTTTAATACTAAACACTGTCAATAAACAGAAAAATACCTATTATTAAGCTTAGTCTCAAACCTCAAAAACCTGATAGCATACAAACAGTTGTCACAGTCTGTAATTAGTCCAACTAGGTTAAAAATAATCAAAAATTGGAAGTCATACTTCTAATTCATAGATTAAGAAAATAAAATATAATATGGACAACTGGATGGGGATTAAGTTACCACAGATCAATATCTGTAGTATGCAGGCAAAGGAGTATATTGGGAGCAACACACAGTATAAATATCATAACATTTGGAAAAAAGGCTATCATTGAATGAATTAGATATATAAATTAAGACAAAGAATAGAATAAACCCAAGGATAAACCAAAGGATAGAATGATGACTACAGTAAAGAAAACTGGAGGAATTAGCAAAGGCAAAAGTGATTTCCTACAAAATACTAGTGGAACAAAACTCTGAAGAGATAGAGGTAAAAAAGTAAAGTTAAATGTTTTGGGTTTAAAAATCTCATTAATTGAAGTAAAAACTTAAAATAAATTTCCACAGGCAAGTTAATAGAAAATGTTTGATAGAACTCACAAAACTAGATGAATTCCTAGAAAAACAATCCCAAAGCAGAGTGAAAGGAAACTATAAAGCTTGAACTGTCCTCTAGTCAGTAACTTATTGAATTTATAGCTATAAATCTTCCTACAAAGAAAAAACCTATACTGAAATGGTTTGACTAGTTTACCAAGGTTACAATGAAGATATAATTCCCACAATCTTTTCCAGAGACTAGGAAAAAAAGGCCCAACTTATTAAATGAGGTCAGTATAATCTTGGTACCAAAACTAGAAAAGCACAGTATGAGAAAGGAGAATATTCTCTAGTTTCATAACAATGAGTCTGACTAGGTGTGTATAAAAAAGATAACCTATAATGAAGTTAGGCTTATCCCAGGAAAAAATAAATGCTTTAAAAATAAACCTATAGATTTTATTCACCATTTCTCAGATTAAAGAGAAAAGCTATAGGATCCTTTCAATGTAGGTAAGTATTCTATAAAATTCAACATTTCATAATGATAAAAATTATTTTCAGAGCTGAAATAAAGAACATCTTTACCAAAACTTACATTGACTACATTTCTTAATTGTTACATGTTAGTATTCCTGCTGAAATTAGGAGCAAGACAAGAGTATCCATCATAACCTCTTTTAGTGTTTTAATGAGGGTCCTAGCTAACACATTAAGATAATAGATTTAAAGTATAGATATCAGAAGAAAACAAAAGTACCTTTAGTCCCGGGCCATTACTGCCAACTTGGAACACCCAAATGAATCTGAAGATAAGCTGTTAGAATTTGTAATGGAATTTTGAAATGCTGGCTGAATATAGCAAGATGTTCAAAAATAAACTTCATTTCTAATAGAAAACAATTTATGAAAGTATATTATAGAATTAAATATGTATCTAAGAACAAACCTGAATATTGGTATTTCAGGTTTTTGTAGAGACACTTATAAAATGGAAAAGGTCTAAACCAAAAGAGAAAACCATGCTTATGGAAAGATCCAATGCCAACAAAGTCTCTATTTTCTGAAAATTTATCTTTAAGTACAATGGAGTTTTAGAATTTTTGAAATATTTTTAAAAGCTTGACTTATTAGGAAATACATATGGAAGAGCAGGGTCAAAAGTTAGCCAACTGTCTCCAATGAAATGCAATAAAATGGATTAACTCACTAGAAAGCAATGATATTTTAATATGAAGAATCTGGTGTTAATACGGGGATAGGAACATCGAGCAATGGAATAGTATAGAGAGATCACAAATTAATAAATTTATGATAATCTGATATCTGATAGAAATACCTTTATAGATCACTATAGAAATATGACTATTCAAATCAATGGTGTGGAGATATTTATCTTTTTAGGGGGACTGAGCACATGGTACACACAAAACCATTCTTAAGTGGATTAAAAATTTTAAATGCAAAAGGCAAACTTTAAAATGTTCAGAGGATAACCTAAGGGCAACTATCTTTAGGATTTCAGATTATGAAAGGTTTTTTAAGCTAAGACATAAATCACTAAAGATCAATCAATTTCACTCTTTTAAATTCCTTTTCATCAAAGGACATCCTGAAGAGTGAAAAGTCAAAACCTGAAGAATATATCTTCAATAAATAATTGAAAAGGAATTTGCATCAACTATATGAAGAAATGTTATAGGTTACTAAAAGTTAACAAAATTACAGTAGTGATAAAAAGACATGAACAGACATTTCAAAGGGAAATTCTAAGAGAAACTTTTACAATAGAAAAACTTATGAAAAGATGTTCACCATTAGAAATCAGGAAAATGCAAATAAAATATACATGAGATACAGCTTAACATCCACATTGCCAAAAATTTACGCCATGATATGCCAGATGTTCTGAATTCTCACATACTGCTATGGAAGAGCATATTGGCACAACCACTTGGAACATGGAATTTTACATATGCAACCAGCCAAGTCCACTCCTAGATATATAAAAGTGAGAAACTCATTAATGTTCACCAAATGTATGAGAATTTTTATAGAAAAAAATTTTAATAACAAAGGGAAACAATACAACTACCTATGGACAGGAGAACAAATTTAATTATGCTGTGTCCACAGAATATTATAAAACAGTGAAAAAGAATTACAACCATACATAGAACATGATTTGATTGTAGAAAAAGAAGTTTTAAAAGATGGAGTACAGTATGATAGCCCTTTTGTAAAGTTCAAGCCAAGCAAGTATAGATTCATATATACATATGCCCATATAAAAAAAGCATAAAAAATAATGCATGTTAAACACAAAATTCAGAATAGTGGTTACATGGATGTGTTGGGAAGGAGTTCCTAGGTATTTTAACTATTATAATATTACAATTTGAATGTTACATACATTCTTACATATATATCAATGTTACAAAATAAAGTTATCTAAGCTCATCTAAAATATGTTATTCAGAATAAGTTTAAAAAAAGAATTTAGTAAAATATTTAATGATTTTGAAAATTACTATCAGTCTTCCTGAATTCCATTAATATCAGTTAGAAACTGAATTTATTAACATGATCCCTAACATAAACAATAAGTTACTTAATACAAATAATTTTGAGGTTCTTGAAATATATATAGTATTACCTGCTTGTGAGTAGCAACCAGAGAACTCAATTCCATAATTAGCTGAATAGGCTCTCAATCTAACTTCACTGTTAGGATCCTGGGCACATTTGCAAACATGTCTACCTTCTTTGGATTTGTTCACTGAATATGAAATTAGAGTATGGATCTTTCGTGTTCCTTCAGATTTAAAAATAAAACTGGTATCATTCTCTGTATTTTAATGGATCTTTTCCTATTTATATTTCTTTCTCTGGGCCACGACAACCAGGGAAAAACACCTAAGAGCTGTGCTATTATTGAAGAGCGATAATTTCAAGGGAGTACAGCTGTAGCTTGTAGTGTCCTTCCCTATTATAACTTGTGAGGTTCCAGCTTTTCTCTTACATGGATCTTAGGTGGCGCTTGCCTTATTTCAAGGATTCTACTGTAACCACTCTCCCCTGACAACTTATTCCTACCTCAAAAGGTCCGGGCTTTCTAGGTGCCTTCTGGACCAGTACCTGTCAGTTCATTTTAAGTTTTCATTCCTTGAGTGTCCTGGAGTGAAAGCCAGTTATTTCCAAGTCCTTAAAAAATTGTATTTCACGGGACACCGGGTGGCTTGGTTGTTTTAGCTGCAAAGTCTGGGTTTTGGCTGGCGTGTAATCTCAGGGTTGGGGGATGGAGCCCTGAATCTAGCTCCGTGCTCAGGGTAGAGTATGCTTGGAGTTCTTTCCCTCTTCTCCCTCCCCCTCTGCCTGTCGTCCCACCACTCTCACACTGTTGCTCACTCTCTCATGTTCTTTCTACGATAAAAACTTTTGAAAAATTGTATTCTATAGCTTTTTATACAAATTGGATTATTGGTGGACTCACAAGACGTACCAGTGTCCTTGAGCTCTGTAACCAGTTAGACCACACCATTCTTGCATTAGTTAGTCGTTGCTACAATAATGCCATACGAAAGCCTGCAAACTCTGTGGTTTACAACAAGCATTGAATTCTCTTACTCATTTGTCTGCTTTAGGCTGTGGATCTCTATATACCTTCATGTTCTTCTTGGATTAGAGAGTACTGCAGGTATATTCTTTTCATAGCAGAAAATAGGAGTGCAAGGAGCCAAACCAAACATATTTATAGCCTTTAGTCATAGCCACTTATACTGCACTGACTAAAACAAGTCATATAGCAAAACCCAAGATTAATGGGATATGTGTGTGGGGGTGGGATGGAGGACATTCTCTTACAATATACTGAAAGATCACATGAACAAGTGAAGAAATGAGGATAATCCAGTTCACTGAAACACTTATTGTATGATACAAAAATCACAATAAGATTCTTGCTTGGTTTGCCTCTTAACTATAGACAACTGATAGTTACCAGAGAGGTGGGGGGTCAGGGGATGGATTAAACAGGTGATGGGAATTAAGAAGTGCCCTTGCAATGAGCACTGGGTGATGTATGGAAGTGTTAAGTCTCTTTATTGTACACCTGAAACTAACATTACCCTGTATGTTTAGCTGGAATTCAAGTAAACAATAAGTTAAAAATCTTGAAATATAGAAAAGTTAGATCTTTTTCAAAGCAGAGGTACAACTTTCAACCTCGCTTCACATTTTGAATTACAAACCATTACTAAAATTATAGAAAATCAATAGATACCCTAAATTTACATAAACTTTAGAGGGAATGTGTAGTCAAATGAGATTATATCAGCAGGTGATCTAGACTGACAAATGGACAAAGTATATGCTCCTGCCATTTTGATGGCATATTGACCAACTAAAATGCAGCATGATGAATTTTGGGTTTACCTAAAGAAGATTAGTGGGAATGTGGCAAGAAGAGCTCCAACTTGATGGAACCAGAGATTCTGAATTTTGGTCCCTAGTGACTGCCAGGTTTGAACTGCAAATTGCTTAGGTTCTCCAAAACTCATGTCCTATTTTGTAAAATGGAGATAATATCTCACTTAGATATTGTTCAAACAGTTATGTAAAATGCTTAATGTCTGATATTGGCACTCAAGAAGTTGTACTTATAATTCTGGAGCCATTTATAATATACTGAGAATTTTAGACTTTACTGCATGTTTTTTAAAAATAATTTCTTTAAGATGGCCAAGGTGAAATTTCACTTGAAAACAGGAGGATATCCTCTTAGGAACTCTTCAAAATCTATGATTCAAGGATTCCAAAAAGCACATTATTTATTCATTTTAGAAAACCATTTGCCACACTGCTGCATACTTTCAGATGTGCAAATAAAGGGATCCCAGCTGGTTGCTTTATTTTCAAACAACTACAAAGGAAACAGTAGAATTTTGGCTTCTTGGAATTTTCCTTTGAAAATTTTCACAACCATGTGTGGTTGGAATCTGGCATTTATCTTTTGCTTCCACTCTGGAAATTTATACAGCTCTCTAGAATTTGGTTTGGTTCACATAACTTTTCAATTCTTAGTCTTCCCCTTGTATAATTTCCTTCTAGTGTGAAAAGCCCGTATACCATGATGTGTCTACACAGCAAGACTTCAAGCATAGTAATTGCCCATGGATTAGAAAAGTTCATACAACCAGATCTCTCATGAGTAAGGAAATAAAAAACTTACATAAAAGATTGTTTTATGTGAATAATCAAGCCTAAATGTATAGGATATAATAGTCAAATGAATTTTGTAACCATTTTTAAGCATAAAATACATCATATAGCTCATACACAGAAAAAATACCCATTTTTAAGTGTCCACATGAACTTTACCAATTTTTAAATCTTCAAAACTTTGTTTTAAGGACCTTTAAAACTAGCTCTTTAAAATCATCTGGGTGATGGGAGTGGACATTTATATCCTTGCCACGTCAGTCCTTTATTGCATCCAGGAAAGCTTCCCTGTCTATATTTGAGGAAAAGTGATTCTAAGAAGAAGGTTATAAAAAAATCTGATTTTTTTGTTGGCATAGAAAAAATTTAAAAATTAACCTCCTTTGTCTTTATTGGAACTTTTCCCTGGTTCTTTTTCTCTATTTTGATGACAACTTTTTCAAAGCTGAATTTTAAGTTTTATCTCCTCATAGGGCCCTTTGGGGGCTTTTAATTCTACAGTCTACTAGGTCTAACTCTGATCTCTCTGGTCTTACTCCCCCTGACATTGACTCCTTCCTTGCTAAGAAAAGTAGTACCTGCTTCTTATAATTTTGTGAGCCCAAATATTTTGTGAGTCCAAAATCTTGGACACAATACTTTGTGAGACCTACTTAATTGACTGATAGCAGGACTTAAGTACTTTCTAGCTACAACACTACCTACCAACCATGGAGTGGCAGCTCTGTGCTAGAGATTCTGCCATTCTCTAGAATAAAGAAAAAAATTCCCAGAAAACTAGCAATTCCAGCCTGTTACCACTTAGATCCAGGCTACTGCTACATGTCCAGTTACATCACCTTGGTCATGTCTCTTGAACTTTGTCCTCAGTTTTATCATCTGCAAAATAGGAATAGTATTGTCCTATGTCAGAGTTATTTTGATTAAATAATGCACACATGTATACTGCTTACAGAACCCATAGATTATTCTGTAAGTTATGCTAACACAGTGTCCTCAGGCTTGTCTATTCACCATTCCTATCTTGGTCTTTGACCTCTATCATACTGACCACCCATCCTGATAAACAAAAAGGGCAGTTTATATGAAAAAGTGATTACAGGCATTGCAAAGCTTATTAAAAGACAGGTTCACAACGATCTGGTTCTTGTTTGCAGACTCTGATGGACTTTGAAGGTCAGAAGCAGATTATTGTTCTGACTTTCAAGGGGTCACTCATAATACATTCTCTATCAGAGCTAAAAATATTATAGGCTTATATGGCCTTAAAATTTTGCTTCACTTCATAATGAGGATGCTTTTAAATAGCTGTTTATGAAGTTTAGAGGACGCTTTGGACTAAGAGCTACATAACTGGGTCTTCACGTGACTAGTCCTCACCCTATTTACAGTTCTTTACCCTTTGTTTCTACTATCGCAGAACATAAGGAGATTGTATTTTAATGGTGATGACCTAGTATTCAGCCGTGTGTGCTTTAGAGTTAAAATGGTTTGAGTTAATCAAGATCTGTCCTCATGATCCAAATGTATCATGTCTGTAGTACCGTATACCAAATCATCTCATTGATGGGTTAAGTTGACAAAGTCACTGCCACAGAGTCATCACTCAGGACACAGTTACAGAATACAGATACATATGTAGAAAACTATGCATGTCTTCAAGAAACTGATCTAATGGAAAATACCAGAAATAAACATTTATTAAACATTATAACAATAGTAGAGGTACACACAGAACATTAAAGAACTGAGGAGAGGTCAAGAGAATATGTACCCTTTTGCAGTGTTTTATGGTCACTGAATTTTCCTTTTTGATTAGTAGATGCTATATGATTATTGACAACATTCTACAGTACAGGTAAAAACACAGGTTTGGGATCTGGTCTTTCAAAATGAGGATGCTAATAATGGTTCCTCACATTATATTTAAAAAAAACAGCATCTGAATAGATGAATTTATGGTCAATGGGTTATTATCTCACTTTGTAGAAGATTTTTCTTAAAATTAACGCATTTTTTGGCTTGTTTGTTTTGTTCTTTTGAGATTGTGTAGACACAACCACAGATGTTTGTAGTTCATAGTCTGAAAATGGTGAAGTGTATGTGCTCTTGGGATGTCTCCTAAGAAGAGGGTCTGTGACAAGTGGGGGCTGGGAGAGAAGACCACTAGAATGGGAAGTCTATTCCTAATTTTATGAGAAATCAGTTAAGTCATAAACCACCACCAAGTAATTAGAGAAGGAAAAAATATGATTTTCATTATGCCATGAATTGTGTGATTCTCCTCTATTTTTTCCTCCTTGCCAGTTCAGTTTGGTATGATTGTGAAACTGTATTAATAATCACTGTAATCCCTTTCATTTCAGAAGGTCATTTTGGTTACCCAACAAATGTTTCATGTAGGACTAAGTGATATTATTTAAGAGCTTCTTTTTCTCTGCCCCAAACTATTAGTTTGCTAAGTCTGAAAATCTATTACCAGAATTTAGCTCTAGTTAGGACTTTGTAATTTTTTGGACATTTATTACATATAGAAAACCAACTCTAATTGAACACTTCTGCATTAAAATCCCATAATGGTATTCAAGGTGGGAAATTTAAGGAAGGAGGAATGAATTCTTGCATTTAGGTAGCTTTACTATCAAGGAAAGAATTGAACACAGACAATATCTAAAACACAGATCCTATTTGGCAAAAGCTAGGATTTATTCATTTATTAGACAAAAACCTATTATGTGTCTGCCCTGTTCTGAGCACTGTGTGAGATTCTGGGGATACAGTCATAAAGAAGGCAGGTACATAATGCGGCCTCACAATTTGGTGGGGCTGGCAGATTTTTTACCAAGAAATTATGAGCCATTTACTATGAGCCAGACACTCTAAAAACAGATAGAAGGTCCTGCCTCAAGGTGGTGACAGTTTAATGAAGAAAATAGACCGTAAATTAACAATGACTAAGCATCACAAGAACAGTAATAGAGGTATAGAAGGACAAAGGCAAGGCCAAGAGAAAAGTGCAGCCATCAATCTATTTACTAATCATAAGTTTCTTTTCTGTGCTTTATTATGTGCTGTATCAATATGGGTGACATTTTGTAGTACAGCTAATATACGCGCATGGTAAGTGACTTATTACACGTTGAGTGTCATGGATGAAAAGAGAATGCAGAAGAAATTATTTCTGTGTGGGATCATCAGGGATAGCTTTGTGAAAGAGATGTCATTTGAGTGGAGTTCTTCATGAAGGATTCCAGGTTCCCAGAGGGAAGGTGGCCAGATTGAGGAATTGGTGTGGGACAGACACGGAGATCTTTAGCACATGGTGAATAGTCCTCTTGGCTAAATTTGAGGTTAGAGTGTTAAGTCAGGAAAAGAATTTACTAATTGTTTTGTTTTGTTTTGTTTTCAGGTCTGGAAAGGCCTTGCATACCTTGATAAATCTTTAGGCTTTGCCTTGAAAGCAAACTTTGGAGGACATTAGAAGGAAAGGAAAACTGAATTGGGGTAAATTGGAGGGGGAGATGAACCATGAGAGACTGTGGACTCTGAGAAACATACTGAGGGTTATGGAAGGGAGGGGGGAGGCGGGATGGGTGAGCCTGGTGGTGGGTATCAAGAAGGGCACGTATTGCATGGAGCACTGGGTGTGGTGCATAAACAATGAATCTTGGATCACTGAAAAAATAAAGTTAAATTTAAAAAATAAATAAAATTAAAAAAAGCAAACTTTGATATGGGAGACAATAAAGTGAAGAGAACGGATAATCTCTGGGAAAAGAGACCCGGAAGGAAGTGATACAGGCAAAGTGCTGGGGAACTGGGGTAAAGTTTACTCCTAGCTGTTTCACAGATTCGCTTAAACATATAGGACATTTATTCGTTGAATCCCTAAACTTTTGTTGAGAAATTAAGTACCACATACACTTTTAAGTATTAGTAGGTAAAGAGAGAAATAGAATATGGTGCATGACTGCAAGGAAGACAAATAGATGAACACACGGTACTCCAAACAGTATAAATAGTGCTGAAAAAACAGAGGACACACAAGGTATACAAAAAAGAGTAATTCTGAAGAGAAGGGTTTCGGAAGGATTCATGGATTGGCAGTCTGACTCTAGAGCCTGCGGTCCATGACCCATTTTTAGTAATATCAGTTTCTTGCGGTTTGTCTTAAAAGGAGCTCTGGAGAAACAAGTGCTGAAACGGTTAAGTCTCACGCAAAAGATTTACAGGGTAGTTCTTTCAACAACAACAACAAAAGGTGAAGAATAAAGAGAAACTGACCTGTGCCTCAGTCACACGGAGAATGTGACCAATGCTCCCGGAAGCGTTGATGCCAGGAGAACTCTGCAGAGTGGGGCTAAATTGAGGTAGCTGGGCCAGTCCTTTATTTTCTAGGCATTAGTCAATTATCGGCAGCTGGGAACTCCATGGAAGGGAACACCTGTGGATGAGGTCGTTACCTGCAGAGGGGGATGAGTCCCAGTGATGGCCTCGGCTATTTGTTGTCAGCAAAAGTTTAATTCTGGATGGACAAAGGTGGTAGGTACAAATCCGATTCCACACTGAGGAATCGCCTTTTAGTTTTTCCACTGCAGGCTGTAGACAGCTCTAGAAAGTTTTCGAGAAGATAAGGTGGCATATATTGACTTTAGGTTTAGGAAGTTTTAGGAAGATTTCTGGGAGCAATGCAGTGGATAACTTGGCCAGGTGATCGATGCTGGCAAGTGAAACTAGTATGGCGACTATTGCAATAGTTAAGCCCCAGTTCAAAATAGTTAAGGACCAATTTAAACTTGTGAGAAGTTTCCCCAAATCTCCCCAGGAAGAATAATTTCCCTCTACCACTCTTCCATAACACTTTAGTTATATCTTTATTTTAGCCCTAAACACAATTTGACTAAACATTAGTTGTTTCTGTATGTCTCTTTATTGACTATGAATTCTTTGGGTTCAGTAGCCATCTACGCTTATCCGTATCTCCCATGGGACCATCACTGAGCCATAGAATAGAATGAATAGAATGAGCATTTGACAAAAGTGTTTCAAATTGAATAGTTCAAGGAAAAGATGATGAGCTTCTAAAATTGAGTCAGTCACGGGGATGAAGGGAATGGCATTGATGAAGAAGACCCTAAGGAGGTAGAAATGGGAGGAACAGCTTTTGGTACTATGGCATAACTGTGTACATTGAATATACTGAAACACAACTACTCAAGTCCATTTATATTTATGCATTTATTTGCTGCATTTTCTTGGGTCGTTTCTTAAAACATTTTCCTACTTTATGTAAGTTTTTCAGTCTGTTTTTCCAGTTACACATCAAATAAAAAAAAAGTTGCAAGTAGTTTCTATTCTTTAAACAAATACTAATTTGTTACATGCCTGCCTAAGGATTTAAAGATCAGGTAGTATTTCTGCCTTAGTGAAACTTTGCTTTTATGTCTTTCTGCCTACATTCCAAATGAACATCCCTAAGTTCTTTGCTAACTCATTCAAGGTCTTAAGACCTCAGGAAAATTTAAAAACTGAGAGGGAACACATTTTATCTATGAAAAAAACATGTTCATGTAGTGGCAGAAGGATAGGATGTATCACCAGGAAATACAGATGGATAAGCTGACCAGGAGCAACTCCATGTCCCTGTGTTTTATTTTTCTTGATAAAATTGAAATAACTCTATTTCCTGTTATAACTAGCTCACACATAAGGATGATATAAGGACACAATTAAGTGGAAATTGTAAAATACTATGTCTTAGTTTATATAATGCTTATCCTCCAAATGTTTCATTTTTGAAACAACCCATAATCCGAACAATAGAGTTCAATATTAGAATACATTGTGCTTGGTATTTGATTACTTATAATAATGACAGCTCAAATTCATTATGTTCCTACTCCCTTACCAGCCACTGTGCTGAGGATGATTTCATTTAATTCTTCTAACAACCCTATGATGAAGTAAAATCATTTTTCCCATCTTACAGATGAGGGAAGTAAAGTGTATTTGAAGAAATAAAATGACTTTCAAAGATCAGTTAATTGGCAGGTTATATCTACATGTCCTTAGAGCCTAAACAACTAATGTTTAGCAATATGTTGTATTATTACACGTATGTAGATGGTGATGGAGTGGTTAAATTGTGAGTGTATGTTGTGCTGTATATGTGTGTCTGTGCATGTATATTATACATACAGATATGCATAAATAAATATCTACAACAGGAAAATTTGATTATCAGAAATGTATGCAACTACAGACATTGAGTGTGTATGTAACTAAAGATAATAAGCATCCAGCCTAACCTGCTTTCATTTGCAATTCTATATTTGGAAATACTCTACTACATGCAAAACACCATGCTTAATCCTCTAGAGCAGTACTGTCTGATAGAAATATAATGAGAAACATGTATGTAATTTTAAATATCCTAATAGCCACATGGAAAAAATAACAAGAAACAGGTGAAATCAATTTTTGTAACACTACTAGATATAACAAATGATTTCAATCTTTACTGCCCTTGCAGACATAAGGAAAAAGGAACTCAGAAAAATTAAATCACTGCCCTATTTTAAAAAATCAAGGCTGAATTTTCAGTTTTAAAGGTTTCTGCTGAGCAGCTTTGGGCAATCTACACTTTTAGTTCACCATCCTTGTGGCAGGAGGTTCTCTTTTCTGAGCTGTACACAATCCTTGATGAAATGTTAACGAATTTCTCTTTCATTTTTTTCTTGAACTATATTTGTATCCAATTCATTCTCTCTAGGTCTGTGTTCTAGCCAACTAAATTACAAAGCAAAGTGGTTATTAGTTGTTCAAATTCAGCAAATACATATTGATCACCTGCTATATGCCAACTATAGATATAATTGTGAAGTAGTTCTTTCACAGGTGGAGCTCATAGTCTAGATGAGAAGAAAGACAAACACACAAACATATAATAAAATACAATAAGTGATTTATTACTCTGATATTAGAAACAGATACCGTATATAGGCACTTTTTCCCTGAATCCATACTTACTACAAACCTACTACACAGGAGAACAAGACACCAATGCGTGATTAGTGTTAGAGTTTTTCTTAAAATGTAGTAAACATTGATTATCTTTGGCTATCCATCATTCAAACACCATTTGTATTGGGAGAGAATTCCTCATTGTGTGGGAATTGAAAGTCAAAAAAGAGTATTTTTTTTTCTCCAGAATCTGTCTTCACAGGCAGCCTAGACTCAGCCATAGTGAGCCCACTGGCTTCATAAGAGGTGTCCGGTGGCACCAGCAGTGGCCTCCTAACCAGACTGTTTCTAAATTCTGACCTTGCTTCTTTTCTTGCCTGCCAATTTTCTCTTGCTTCCTATCATTTCCTGATCCTGATATTCTAGCATTCCTGAAGTACTGAATAACCTATATGAAGTACTAATAACCTATCAGTTTGTTTGATTTTGGAACAACCAATAAGCCAAAATTAGTTTCAGGCCTTTATAATCAAGGATGTACCTTGTGTATAAATTGCTATCAGGAAGTATGTCATTGGCTTCAAAGCCTTAGGGCAGCAAGAGTCTTATCTCTGATTAAATTGGGGTTGAAGGCAATGAAAAATTCAGTTAATGCCCAATCAGTACCTCATAAACTATGACATGCAATGGCAAAACAACCAATTGCCACCTATGGTTACTGTTAATGTGGTATCCACTAAAGGCAAATTTCTGAGATTATCACTCTAATATAATAATAGAACAGAACTAAGATCATGCAATTTCAAGGATGTGGGGAAGGGTGTTCTAATGGAAATGAGTTAAGATAGAGAAGGAATAGTCGAAGTTCTTTTTTTTTTTAAAGATTTTATTTATTTATTTATTTATTTATTTATTTGACAGAGAGATACAGAGAGAGCACAAGTAGACAGAGCTGCAAGCAGAGGGAGAGGGAGAAGCAGGCTCCCAGCCCAGCTAGAGCCCGATGCGGGGCTCGATCCCAGGACCCCAGGATCATGACCTGAGCTGAAGGCAGTGGCTAAACTGACTGAGCCACCCAGGTGCCCCCAAAGTTCAAAATTCTTGACTCAAGTTATAAACTAAAACTTAGTTAAGCTTTTAAAATTGGGAAATTTCTATCACCATAAATAATTTATCTTCTTTTATAGCTGCAGTGTTGAAAATCAAAACAAAATTTGAAAATGCAGATTGTTAAATGCATTCATTTGAGCTCACAATAATATCAGGTCTCCCTATGAAACTGAATTTAGATTGAGAAGGAATAAAAAATATGAATAGAATATATTGGATGATATGGGAGGATCTGAATGCCTTGATATACTCTGAACACTCTTACTTCCAGCTATAGCTATCTGGTAAGAAAGACTGTTTCACCCTTGTAGGGAAGATAATGAAGTCACATTTTTTTTTGAAAACATTTCCTTGCAAGGGAAGTCATTTCTTCTAAATACTTCTCTACAACTCAACATCTGCAAACTTAATGCCATGATTGGGGAATGTAATATAAATGGAGGCCAGATTCAAAGTTAAACTAAGAGAAGATTTTAGCCCCAAAGGATTTGGAAGACCTGGAAAACGTTTTTTCTTTTTTCTTTTTTTTAACTTTTTTCTTTCTTTCTTTTTTTTTTTTAATTTGGAAAAGCTGTATGGAAAGACATTCTGTGAGATACCAAGAAAGGAAGACACTAGATCAGGTTGAATTTAACAAACAATTCAGTTCAGATGCTTTCTTTGCTAAAAGGCTAAAACCTGGATTAAAAAGTGGCTTATGATCAATAAATTTGAGATGAACAAAATTCCCTGGCATAATGTATGAAAAAGGATGCAAAGATTCTGAGTGATAGAATTACTGGAATTAATTAATTAATTAATTAATTTATGGAATTACGTTATTTGTGATCTACTCACCCATCCTAACTGTGTTTGGCAAAATTGTTCAGAAGATATTCTCTTCACCAAGGTCTTGATAAATATATTGGTGAAGAGTTGCCAAGCTCAATGGAAAGTACTATAATATTTCAGATTTGGAGGGGGGATCTGCAATTGAAATGAGCTTCTGGAGTGAATGGAGTAGAAAGATTCTTGGGTAGCAGAAGCCATATAAGAGGTATTGAACAATCAGAGGCAAAGTGAATGTGGCTACAATGATAGGCAGTGGAAAGACCTTGCCTTCAGGTATCTTTGGTTGTAGCCCGGGAGTACGTAGGGATGAAGATGACTTAACCTTGGGATGCCTGGGAACCTGATAGGTCCTGAGAATGCAATTCCCCAATCTAAATTCAGAGAGTTCCTACAATAAATGCTCAAGAAAGAATATGTCAATACCACCACAGATGCATACTGTGAATCTTAATATAGTCTTCCTCGAAGAAATCTGTGGTCATTTACCAAATAATTATGTATTAGGACAACAGGAAATATCCAGAGTTTTCAAGCTCATTGGACACTGGCTCTGAGCTAACAATAATTCTGTGGTAATAAGACCACTGTTACTACACTGGTAAGAACAGGTTATAGAGCAATCGGCGATTAAGTGGATTTGTCACTCAAATCCTTTCTGAGGTAGTAGCAGTGGTACCTTAGCTATGTTGTACAGTTGTTTTCAAAATCACTGCATGTCACTGGAAAAACAGGAAAACTGGAAGAGGTGTGCTCTGAAGTGATTCATTTTCATTTTGATCATCAAGGGTGAATAGACTTTCTGCTATCCTGTAGGGTCTGGGAGTCCTGTGGATGGAAACCATATCATCTCTGGGGCTCCTTCTCATACTATTACACCTCTTGTAAAAGTTGATGGAAGACTAAAACAACCTTATAAATTCAATATGACCAAGGTTTCAACTCCCTTAGGAATATGAATATGATTTTCCAATGGGATAATAAGCTCCAAAGAGTGCTGCCTGCTTAAGGTAATTGGAAATCCTGCACTTGGAATAATTCAATAATTTATCAGACTATGGGTTGCCTCCTTTTAGGGAGGAATAGATGTATTTGGGATTGTAAATGGGTATTTGAATTAATATAGTGGTAACTCTTCTTGAGGAGAAGTTAAGAATAGGAAGAAGGGAATATATGGGTAATGGGCAACCAAAGAAATAGGTATTCGGTTGTGTTTTTTTTTTTTCTTTCTACTTGTTATATCAAACCTTTTTTTGTTTGCAGGAATCCCCAGTGTGTGGGACTTAGTGGAAAGCAGGGTCCTTTTATCCACTAAGAAAGCCTTATAGAGACAAATATTCTCTCCCTTTAGTTCTTGGTAATGAGAGCATTGGCATATGACCAATGCTTGGTGTTTCCCTTGGGGACAATGCATCTTGAGGAAGTGACTCAGGGATGTGCAATAATTTTATGCTTCTTACATCACTGAAGTCCTCTGATGTATGAAGCATACATGTCACCTTTCCAGGAATAGTCTACAGAGAATAAAAGTCTGGTCTCCTGGGAATTGTGAGGAGGATGGAAGTCATCTGGCTAAATGAATAATATTTGTTTTGCTTTGTTTTACAAACTTCTGTTCCTCTTGTTCTCAACCTTGGGCCTAAACCCTTCTCCTTCTACCAAATCTGGTGCCTACAAGCCTCTTGGGATTCCTTCAGACTGAATCAATTTAACCCTTCCAGATACTCCAAAGTGCAGATAACTGTGCTTTCAGTTATAGCATCCTCACTCAGCCCTCAACCCCTCTACTGTACTTTTCATCTGAAACTTGGTTGAAATGCTTCATTCACTGAAGTCTCCTATATACTTTGTCCTTTTGACTTGATATACTTTTTATTTCTTTAACGCAATTTTTTAAATGACTTCAGGAAGAATAAAGGATGAGCATATCGTGTCAATATACCATATTTAACATGTGATCCTCACAAATCATCATGTTTCAATAGGTGAGGATAAGCACAGCGAGATGATTAGGTTGTTACAGTTAGCCAAGAGTTGATAGTAAATAGTATCACTCTGCTCTAAAGCATAGGAACCCATCACTACTAAAACAAGAGCACTGTCAGTTATGGTATAGCAATTCCATTCTGGATACTTTTTTTTTTTTTAAGTGGAAGATGTCAGGATCAATGGGGCCACTTTTGCATCAGAGCTTGATTGACTTCTGTTAATGTCTAACCCAATTTTGACTTCTAATTTTGAGAATATTATAGGAAAATCTAGAATGTGGACTTGCCAAAAGCTTCATAGGAAAAATTCAATTGACTTTTTATGTTTGCTGTAACTTTCTCAGTTAAAATACTTTTGCGGACTTTTTTTTCCTAGTAAAATTAAAAAAACAACAACAATAACATTCTTCCATATGGCTCAAGTTGAAAGTATATGTGTGTCTCTCTCTACCCTATCTAAAATACAGAGAACCTCAAAAATTGTACTGGATCTGAAATTCAGATATTTTCATTCCAAGATTAGGAATTAAGATTGTTTTCAATTACCACTACCATGGTTGAATTCATGGCCTTCGGATGCCCTAGACTCTTCCCTTTTGAGGACTCTGACTGAGATTCTGATCTTTCTATAGTTGGCTTGTGAGATTTAAAAGCCAGAAGGCTCCAGTAAAGCACAGAGAATATGCCTGTAGTCAAGGGATATGACCTCAGTCAGAAAAACCAGGAAAAAAAAAAAGACCATGTCAGTCTTTACTTCCAAGAAAAGCTAGTTGCTGTTTTGATAACAGTAATGTCCCTTTAGTTCAAAGTTACCAGCTATCAAAACAAATTGCAGTTCACAGAAGACTAACCCTTTTCCATGATGGAGAAGTAGATTGTAGTGTGATTGAGTTAAAATAAAAATATATTTACAGAGAAAACTAAGACCATGAGAAGCAAGCAGAAATTGGCAACAAGCTTAGTTTCATAAATGTTCAGGCAGAGATTTCACCATATATGATTTACATCCATAAAACTAATATATCATTAGAAGAATTGTATTAGAAGGAAATGATATTCTAAAAGATGACTCACTACAGAGATAGGGTAATAGAAAGCAATCATCTATCAAAACAAATACAGAATCACTCTTGCTCCATCACATGTGTTAACTATTCTGTAAAACAGCTCTGCTGTGCGCTTGGTATGAGGTTTGAACAGGAAGTATTATTGTCTGGCATCAGAGCCAGGGCAGGATCCAGCTTGAACCTCCAAGTCATTGCATAAGGAAATATGAAATTGCAGAACAATGTGGGTGGGCAACAGACTTGACCTGACTCTCATTTATTAAACAAACACATATTTGACTAGTCGTACTTCTGAGAGCTTTAGCAGCGGCATTGCCAAGGTGTAGCACTTGGGGGAGTGGAGATTGGACCCCACCATAAATCTCCATGAGCAGCTCCTCCAAGTCACCCCTAATAAACTTAATAATCTAAGCAATCTAAGTGAAATCAAGTATGTTTGCTTTTCAATGCATGTTCAAGACAAATCAATTAGCCTCCACTTCCAAAAACCTTTTCACTACCAAGTCCTCTCTATAAGAAATTTTTGGAACTTCCACCCCACAAAATTTTAGTCCAGCTCTTGAGATTATGTGCAATGTTGATTCTTGCTGAAACCAGAACGCTCAGTGGCCTCCTTGTTCTTCAGTCCTCCTGTATCATTATTACATTTGCTGGCAGCTACAGCAGGTAAAGAAAACCATATTGTTTGTGTAGTATAAAAGATGACTTCTTAAAGATGTGCAGACAGCAAAACCCATGCTTAAGCAATTGTAAAAACAAGAAAAACCTGAAAACAATTAGTAATCTATTTATACATATAAAAGCTGAAAATGATTTCTTACCATATGGACTGGAGTACTCTCTTAAATTTTTTTCTTTTCAAACTTCTTGGCAGAGAGGATCATATTCTGGTTCTAGACAGAAAGAAAACCATAGAGGGAGGTTTTGCAAGTGCATGAAGTGGACATATTTGGGTGAGGCATGTCCATTTTAGGTCAGGTGCACTTTTCCATAAGGTTTGTATAGAAAATAATAAAGTGAGTACTGCACAACTTTTCATCATATTTTCTGTTGCATTCTAATTATGATATTTGTCAGTGTAACCTGTGAAGTTTTAATATTTATAAAGTTACTATGCTCTAAGCCTACGGATTTTTGGTGTCTGAATAAGAGAACTTGGGACTCAACATTCCTTTGGATATTTATTTATTTATTTATTTATTTATTTATTTTAAATTCCAGCATCGTTAACATACAGTGTTATATTAGTTTCACATATACAATATAGTGATTCAACTATTCCATAAATCACCCAGTGCTCATCATGACAAGTGCTGCCCTTAATCCACCACCTATTTTATACATCTCCTCACCCACCTCCCCCTGAAAACCATCAGTTTGTTCTCTATAGCTAAGAGTCTGTTTCTTAGTTTCTCTCTCACTCCTTTATCCCCTTGCTCATTTGTTTTGTTCCTTAAATTCCACCTATGAGTGAAATCATATGGTATTTGTCGTTCTCTGATTGACTTATTTCACTTAACGCAGTACTGGAAGTCCTAGCCACAGCAATTAGGCAGCAAAAAGAAACAAAGGCATCTAAATCCAGAATGAAGAAGTAAAATTTCCACTATTTGCAGGTGACATGATACTATATGTAGAAAATCCAAAAGATTCCACCATAAAACAGTAAGTTGCAGGATACAAAATGAATACACAGAAATCTGTTGCATTACTATATATGAATAATGAAGTAGTGGAAAGAAAAATTAAGAAAACAATCCCATTTCCAATTGCACCAAAAATAGTAAAATACCTGGAATAAACCTAACTAAAGAGGTGAAAGACCTGTACTCTGAAAACTATAAAACACTGATTAAAGAAACTGAAGGGACACCTGCGTGGCTCAGTCAGTTAAACATCTTCCTTCAGCTAAGGTCATGATCTCAGGGTCCTGGAATAAAGCCCTGTATCTGACTCCCTGCTCAGTGAGGACCGGCTTCTCCCTCTCTCTCTGCCTACTGCTCCCCCTGCTCAAGCTTTCTCTCTCTCTCTCAAATAAATAAAAATAAAGATAAATTGAAGATGACACAAGGAAATGGAAAGACATTCCATGCTCATAGATTGGAAGAAGAAATAGTGTTAAAATGATTACTGCCCCAAACAATCTATAGATATAATATAATCCCTTGAATTTAGATATGTTATCACCAGAAAGCATTTATCATCTGACCTAAATATGTGAAAGACATGCTGCTGGGTGTCATGTAAAACATGTTCAATGGAACCATGGTGTTTGAGATTCCAAAAAACTTTAAAATCCATTGAGTCTAACTGCCACGGCTGCCCTGTTTATACTTGAAGTCTTATTCAGAATATTTCCATGCTGACATAGAGAAAGCTACTGTTATACAGGAAAAGAATATGTATAAGCTGTTAGGATAGTATTTTTGATGTGGTAGAGTCTGAAAGGTATCAAGAAAGCTGAATACTCATAGTAAATTAAAAAATTGGTTTTCTTAGCCACTCAAAATATTCTTTCTCTAGCCAGAATGTTACAATTAGTTTCATAGCTTCGTGTCCTCATAGCATGTAACTCTTTGGATTCTTTGGATTTTTTTTTAACCACACTGCATCTACATTTCATAGGCTGTCATTTAACTGGACAAAACTTCTGGCCAGATGTAGCTGGAGTGTTTTTGTGTATGAGCCATTGTCTGTTTATTAAACATTGTCTATATTTTCAATATAAATTGTTGAGCAGACATCAATGCTTACAGAAAATAGAAGTTGGCCTAAAAGATACCATGGTACAATGGACAACAATTCTTGTGAGAATCAAGCAATTCTCTGTGTAATATTAAAGAAATCATCTCAAGGCAAGAATGGATTAAGAGAGGCCTATTTAACCTTGAAAAGAGTTAGATACATGTGGGTGCTCATAATATTCTGAAGGTGGACATCTTCATGATCTGAACAGTGAAGAGAATTTCCTCTGGAGGAAGGTAAAATGAAAGAACTTTGTTTAGATTCCAAATGGAAATGGAGCACCCCTCCAAAAAAAGGAAAAGAAAAAGAAAAAGAAAGGGACGTAGGGAAGTTCTTCAATAGAGATATCTTGGCTTTCTCAATCCATGAGCCATTTGCTCCAGGGGTTATATCCAAACATAAATTTTATGCAGAGACCCCGTGATTTGGCACCAATGGTTGGCGTATAATTGAACCCACTCACAGGATCTTAACCTTCTCTGCCAGGGGAGTCATCATTGAATGGGAAAAACCATTGCAAAATTTTCCCTTCATCTAAAAAGAATGACTAATTTTAGATGTATCACAAGGAAGTGTTTTGTTCCAAACATAGTTCCTAGAAATAGTGGGGCATTCCAGTCCAACAGATGAAAACCTTCCTCACAAGAACCAAACCAGTGTATTCTGTACCACTTGTCTGAGAATCCAAATTGTCTGCTTTTAAGAAGATGAGAAGATAGTGGGCTTCTAAAAGAATGGATAATTCCCAAATATCTGTGTATATTATCTCTAGATTGAGGAATATTTACAGCAAAATTTGATTCCCAGGAGATCTCTTCCTCATCACTCTTGGACCCATCTTTTCTTGCTGCTCTCACTTGTTAGTGAAAGCACATTTTATTATCATGCTAAACAAAGCTTGGTTGAACATTTAAATCTGTTATATAATTTTGACAAATAAAAAATAAATGTGACTTTTGAATTAATTTTATAGTTATGTAAATATAAAAGGTCAGTAATTTTTTAAAATTTTAAGTATAACCAATGCTTAAAATTTTTCATTTAAGTTTTAAAAATGCATGGTATTTTGGGAACTGAAGATGGTATTTTGAACTGAAGATGAAATACTGAGCCTAATTCTGACTTTTTCAATAATTGATTTAGAATAGTAGTTTCATCTCTCTAGTCATCTGTATAATGATTGAATGGATTTAATTGATCTGTAAATTATTTCCACACCTAAAATTCTTTGATTCTAAATACATGTCCCTTCTCCTTTTTTTTAATTAATTAATCTTTTTTATTGTGTTATGTTAGTCACCATACATCATTAGTTTTTGATGTAGTGTTCCAAGATTCATTCTTTATATATAACACCCAGTGCTCCATGCCATACATGCCCTCCTTAATACCCACCACTAGGCTCACCCATCCCCTCAAACCCCTTCCCTCTAAAATCCTCAATTTGTTTCTCAGAGTCCATAGTCTTTCATGGTTCATCTCCCCCTTTGATTCCCCCCCCTTCACGTTTCCTTTCCTTCTCCTGATGTCCTCCATGTTATTCCTTATGTTCCACAAATAAGTGAAACCATATGATAATTAATTTTCTCTGCTTGACTTATTTCACTCAACATAATCTCCTCCAGTCCCATCCATGCGGATGCAAAAGTTGGATATTCATCCTTTATGATGGCTGAATAATATTCCATTGTATATATGGAGCACACCTTCTTTATCCATTCATCTGTTGAAGGGCATCTTGGCTCTTCACAGCAAAGGAACAACCTACAAAAGAAAAAGGCAACCCATGGAATGGGAGAAGATATTCACAAATGACACTACAGACAAAGGACTGATATCCAAGACCTCTAAAGAACTCCTCAAACTCAATACCCAAAAAACAGATAATCAAGTTAAAAAATGGGCAGATGACATGAACAGACAATTTTCCAATGAAGACATACAAAAAACACACACATGAAAAAATTGTTCATCATCATTAGCCATCAGAGAAATTCAAATCAAAACTACATTGAGATACCAGCTTACACCAGTTAGAATGTCAAAAATTGACAAGGCAGGAAACAACAAATGTTGGAGAGAAATGTGGAGAAAGGGGAACCAACCCTCTTACCCTGTTGGTGGGAATGCAAGTTGGTGAAGCCACTTTGGAAAACAGTGTGGAGATTCCTCAAAAATTTAAAAATAGAGCTATCCTATGACCCAGCAATTGCACTACTGGGTATTTACCCCAAGGATACAGATGTACTGAAAAGAAGAGCCATATGTACCACAATGTTCATAGAACCAATGTCCATGGAAATAACCAGCAATATTAGGTGGTATTTATTAAGTGCTGAATGACTGTATTAGATAAGGAAAGAGATGTCAGCCCTAGCCAACATAGCAGGGTAGATTCATGGAGGATGTGTGATTTGAGCTAGGACGTGGAAGTGATCAGAATTTTGATAAGTTAATTACAGAGCATTCAAAGCATGGAGGCATTGTATAAGCTTATGTTTGGAGGAAAAAACCTCAAGATGTACTGAAGTGAGGAAGCAGACCAAATGGAGAGTTCATTTAGGAGAGGCTAGTATGAAGTTTAGAGACCAAAATTTGGAGCATCTTTAGTGCATGGTATACAGTATACAGAATTTACCCTAAAAATGGGTAGCACATAACTTTTTTTTTGTTTGGAGTTGGGTAGTTGGAGGGTGGGGAGATCACATGTGCAAAAGAGCTTTTGGAAAAGAAGAAAGTATACTCAGTTCCTACTACCTGTCAGTTTCTGTTTTCATCCAGAAGCATGGATAGCTAAGAGTCAATTTTATTTTTTAAAGAATTCATTTGATTATTTAGTTTTTATTCCATGTTAGAATGTATCATGGGGCAAGATGCAGAATTTCTTGTATTTGTACATTAGCTCAAATTTCCTCATTTTATTATTCAATCCAATTAACTTAGGGGTTAATAAGGACATTTATTCCTGTATCCTACGTTATTGCTATGGACTATATGTCGGCGCCCCTCAAACTTCATATATTGAAATCTTAACCCTCAATATGATAGTATTAGGAGGTGGTGCCTTTGGAAAGTGATTGGGTCATGAGGGTTGAGCCCTCATGAATGGGATTTGTGTTCTTATAAAAGAGACCCCCAAGGAGCTCTCTTTCCTTTTCTGTCATGAGAGGACAAAGTGAGAATATGGTCATTGTGAACCAGGAAACAGCTACAGAAGGGGGGGGAAGGGATAGGGTAACTAGGTGATGGGTATTAAGGAGAGCACATGTTGTGATGAACACTGGATGTTATACCAACTAATGAATTGTTGAACACTACATCAAAAACTAATGATGTGATGGGATCGGGAAGGAGACAAACCATAAGGGACTCTTAATCTCACAAAACAAACTGAGGGTTACTGAGGGGTGGGAGGGTAGAGGTAGGGTGGATGAGTTATAGACATTGAGGAGGGTTTGTGCTATGGTGAGTGCTGTGAAAGGTATAAGCCTGATGATTCACGGACCTGTACCCCTGGGGTAAATAATAATAATAAAAAAAAGAAAATAAACTTCTGTTGGTTAAAAAAAAACTAATGATGTACTATATGCTGGCTAACTGAACATAATAATAATAAAAAAGAAATTATATTTGCCAAATGTCAATACCTTTACCCTCTTCATTCAGTAACTGAACTTCTATCTTGTTCTTAAGTTAGGTTCCAAGGAGTGAAATTGAGTCGCTCTTTTGAGTTAATGAATTCCAATAGGATTTTTTGAGGACCTATTAGGATGATTCTATGATTAGAAAGTTTCCTTGGCAGGGAGCATTACTAGAGTGGGGGAACTGTAAAATTTTCTTCCTGTTCTCCAGTCAGAAAGAGCAGTATTGTATTTGATTGAACATGGGTGGTCCTTAACACATTTTCATGAATCAAAATTTATATATGCCAAATGTTACATTGTCATGAAATTAGCAATAGCATATGTGTGTGATGAATATCTTTTTATACATTTTATCTGTTTAGAAAAGAGACGAAAGGATATTATAAGATCATAAGTTCATAAGGTGAATAAAAGTTATATGGGTCTATTCAATGAATTCAGCTCTATACTAAATTATTTAAAAAGGTAGAACTGCTAGAAGACTACTATATTTAATGGTAGTGTGGTTTTCTGCTGTTTTTGCTTTTCTCTCTTAAATTTTCTGCATATTGCATATTCTGAGATTTTAGGATATGAGATGGTAATTGTAAAATAATTTCTCAGCAATAAAAGCCTCCTTTCTGAAGGCCTACTTTTTCTTTTTTATTACTTTTATTGCTAGCAAACCAGAGATGAAACAATAGATACAAATGGAAGAAAGGGATATTTCTGAAATAAAATATATCCAAAGAAAAATGTATTCTTATAATACTTATATTATTTGCAATAAAATTAATATGATCCTCAATGAGAAGCATGGATAAATCTTGTGTACATGAAAAATCTGATGACTGGCAAATAAAAGGTTGCAGTTACTTAAAAGAGTGTCTTAGCACGAATTACAAGTACTCTTGACTTTGAAAGGACATGAAGTAACTACAGGAATATATAGATTTATTTGGCAACAGAAACAGGAAATTTTGTTGATTTCATACATGGAAGTGGGGCAAAAGCATCTTTTGTATAATTTCAATGGAATATTCAAAAGTAGACTAACATAAGAAAGAGGTAAACCTCTTCTTCAACTTTCCATTGTGACCTTACCATGAATTCAAAAGTGTTTGTCCTAAAAGATCCCATCCTATTTGTGACTTGTGAGCAGACTACATTTTGGATATTCAAATGGACATCTTGGTCACTTGGTTTCTCTCCGAAGTGGAGATAAATAGATTTTTAAAAAATCAGAGAAAGGAAGACTCAAACTTTGTCTTTGCTCAATCTATTACTTTAGAAAGGAGGATGTAACTGGACCCAAGCAAGGATATCTCTTGCCAGGAACAAATAGAACCTCATAAAAGCAATTTACAAAAAAGTACTGTGTTGGTCTTAGGAGACAGGCTGCATTTGCCAGTGAAGCTAGCAGAAAGCATTGTAAGTGAGTGACTTAAATTTTCTGGGACCCATCTGTGAAATGGTGTCCTCTCCCTCTTCCTCTAAGGCTTTGTGAGGTTCAAATTAGAAATGTAAGCAAAACTAGTTTGTCAACAGTAAAGTGTTTTTAAATGCTGGTGTCTTTGGTAGCTTCCCTCCAGAAACAGACTTGTGAAAAAGAATTTAATGCAAATAGTTTTCTAGAAGATCCCAGAAAGCTTTGATAGGAGAATGAGAAGTGAGACCAATACAGGGTAGGTTAATAAGCAGATTACTACTATGAACAACTGGAACTCAACACTTCAGACATGTGCCTCCTACCAAGTGAGGAAGCTGTGTAGTCTCTTTTCCCACCTGACATGGAGTGATGCTATACCTGGAGATGTCAATATTTCAACATTTTTGACTGCTCTGCGATTTTGGCCATATACACTAGAAAAATTCCTCAGACAGAGAGAAATAAGCACTTGCACTAGAAAGCTCTGAGGGTACTCCAGAACGGTGGGAACTGGGGAGATGTGATAAGGGTATCCCCACCACATCTATCTGCTCTAATTGCTTGTCATCATGAAACAGAATTTGTCTTGAAAACAAGCTTTAAATCTGACTCTGAGCTGTGTCTACAGCTGATCTTTTTATAGAATATTATACCAGTGTGAAGAATTAACCCATTTTATGTGTCATTTTAAATCATTGTTTTATCATGGGTAAATAATTATGTTGTGTGTGTGTGTACCCTCCTTATCTTATAATGACTTACTTTGTGTTATCTCAATTGAGAGAAAATTTAAAGTAATGCTAGATTATTTTTCTCATATATGAGGTTGGCTATTCTTAAAATATAATATAAAAATGAACTATGTGCCAGTGACATACATGATTATTCATACAGCCTGATATTGTATTAAAATCTTATAAATATATCATTCTAAAATGCTTAAATTTTCTTCTTATAATTTTATATCATAGACACATTTAAGGTAAACATTTCTATTAAAAGTAGTGATATAACTGGGTGGCTCAGTTGGTTAAGCATCTGCCTTCAGCTTTGGTCACAATCCCAGGGTCCTGGGATCAAGTCCCACATTGGGCTCCTTGCTCAGCAAGGAATCTGCTTCTCCCTCTGCCCCTCCCCTGACTCATGCTCTCTCTCTCTCTCTCTCTGTTTCTCTCTCAAATAAATAAATAAAATCTTTTTAAAAAAGTGGTGATATGTGTTGCTGATACAATGTTATATTGATCACTCTATATTAAATTATTTTGTACATTAATGCAAGAGGCTTTTGTGTTTATTGTTTTTGGGGAATGGAAACATTTAACCCTTCAAGTAATTGTTCAAGATTAGTTATTCAATCCATTATTATAAAATATATATATATAAAATATATATAATATATAAATATATTTCTATTTTATATTCTTTATATTCTATAATTCTATATTATATATCTTTATATTCTTTTCTCTTTATTTATTTAAAATTTTTTTATTACTTTGTTCAACTAGAACATTTATACTCTTTTAAAACTATCTTTTAATATGTTCATTTTACAATGTGTCGGTGTGAACCTGAAATATGTATGATGACATGAATCTGAGCAATTATATTAGTAACAATGCAGATTTACTTTGATAAGCATGGCTCAAAATAATAGCTTATTTCAGATGGCATTACCTTTTCTTTCATATTAAAATTCCATTGTAAACAGTTGTGTGTGTCAGAGGTCAGGCTCTTACATCTTGTTGCTCCTTTGTTTCTTGGTGGTTACCTTATCTGTAAAGCTCAAAATGGCTCACCACCTTGTTTGTAGTACAAAGGGTAGAAGGAAAAGAAAGGGGAGGGCATACTTCCTCCTTTTAAAGAATGTACCAGAAGTTACACCTGTCATTTTCACTTATAAACCAATGTACAGAACTTAGTCACATGGTTACACCNAAACGGGGAAAAAATTTTTTTTTTTTTTTTTTTTTTTTTTTTTGCTGAGTGACAACTGCTTGGCTAAAAATGAGAGATTCTATTGTGAGAAATTCATAGCTAGCATTTCCTTCCAGGGTCTTCCTTTTGGGTCAGACAAATGTCCATGCACATCATTTTCTTGTACACATATAGAGCAGACCTATTCTTTAAGAAAGGGGAAACCTACCCATTTTTAGTATTCATTTCAGAATCCTGGATATCTGACTGCTGCTCAATCCTTTCCACTATGTTCAGGGTGATCTCAGTGGATAATAGCTTATAAATTAAAAGAAAAATTGTCTACATTCCCTTCAGCACACACTAAGTACTCAATATTCCATTGTTAAGAAGAAGTTAATAAATATAAGAAAATGGAAAAATGAAAAATGCATAGCAAGCATTGGTCTGCAGCAAGTATCTAATCTTGCTGGTCAGGAATTGAGAAGACTCCCAACTCCTGCCATAGCCTCTATTCTTTGTCTTGTCCAGCTGGCAGCCCCTGGTTCTGCTGTCTGTGATATACTCATTCAATTATCCTCCCTGGTCCTGACTTTATCCCCTGGAAAGTTCTTTGTTGCTTATTTCTGCTCCCTGGCCACACCAGTAGTGGGCATGGGGAGGATGCTGCTTTTAGGCTTGTGCATCTCTCATAGCTCACATCCTGCTAGGGTAGGTTGGAGGTTTGGGTGTTGCATTAGGTATTGCAATTCCCATCAAAACCAAACCAACCTTCATATTTTTGTTTCTGGTCCATTCCATATGAAGGGAAACACAATAAATTGGAGTTTCTAGGTAAGAGGGTTTTGTTTGTTTGTTTTTGTTGTTGTTGTGTTTTGTTTGTTTGCTTAAGATTTTATTTATTTATTTGACAGAGTGGTAGAGCCAGAGATTATAAGTGGGGGGGGGGAGTGGCAGAGGGAGAAGAAGCAGCTCCCCTCTAAGCAAGGAGTCCCAAGTGGTACTCTGTCCCAGGAACTTGGAATCATGACCTGAGCCAAAGGCAGTTGCTTAATGGACTGGATGCCTGGGTACTTACCTTTGTAGAAGTATCTCACTTTGGGAACAAAATTCACATTAATTGTTAAGTTTGGATGTTATAGCAGAAGTCAAAATAGTGGTAGCTTAATTAAGAGGCAACTATTAGACAAACAAGGAATCAAATGGCTGTTGCAATATTTTGCTCTGTTATCCCTAAGGGAGTTGCTCTTGTCAGGGTGGTCCAAGGAAACTTACCTCAACATCTGCATTCCAGTCAATGGAAAGGGGAAGGTAACCCCAGAAGGTGGAACACTTCATTTATATTTGTATCACTTTTGGCAAAACTTTATCATATGCCTACACTTACCTGCAAAAAAAGACTATGAAAGAAGACTGCGTTTCTCTATCCATTGCTGCATAACAAATGACTCCAAAACTTAATGTGCTGAAATAAGAATGATTTATTTACTTATGTTTTTATGAATGAGCTGAGCATTTTTTTCAGCTCCACATGCTACTGACTTGGGTCAATGGTGCAGCTGCTATCAGATTGAGTTGGCTAGAAGATCCAAAAGGCTTTTCATGTGTCTAGGCCTTTGCACAGTTAATCAGTGCCTTAGGTAGCTGGAGAACAGCCTTCTAATGGCTTGGCAGCTGGCTTCCAAGAGAGTAAAAGGGCTACGATTCTTTTTTTTTTTTTTTAAGATTTTATTTATTTATTTGACAGAGAGAGAGAGAGAGATCACAAGTAGGCTGAGCGGCAGGCAGAGAGAGAGGAGGAGGCAGGCTCCCTGCCGAGCATGGAGCCCGATGCAAGCCTCCATCCCAGGACCCTGAGATCATGACCTGAGCTGAAGGCAGAGGCTTTAACCCACTGAGCCACCCAGGTGCCCAGGGCTAGGAATCTTTAGGACTGCCAGGACTCTTAAGGACTAAGCTTAGGACTGTAGGGCATCACTTCTGGCATATATTTTGATCAGAGTAAGTCACAAATCCAACCCAGATTCGACGGGGTGGGAAATAGACTCTATCTTTCAATGAGAAGAGTGACATGCATATACATGGAGCACGGGAATTGTTGGAGACTATCTTTGAAGACTATATTTTGAAGACTATCCACATATTTTGGATGATGATGCACCAGATAAAAATCAGGTCTTTATAATCATGAAAGAAAGAAAGAATAGACAGTGGAAGACCCTCAGCAACCTCTATAAGAAGGTTCTTTCATTAGGTTTGAGTCATTGTCCTCAAAATATTCATGCATATTCAAAAATAATAAATTATTACAAATACTTTCTATAAATTAAGTGCATTTTTATAGAATTGAAAATTGATGAAACTTAATATCATTTTGCTTTTTAACTTACCTGAAAGATATTTATAGTTGTGAATTTTTATAGGAATCAATTCTTTTCTTTCTTTCTCTTTCTTTCTTTCTTCCATTTATTTTTATTTATTTATTTATTTTTTAAAGAGGGAATGGAGGGGCAGAAAGAGAGGGAGAAAGAGAATCTTAAGTAGGTTCCAGGCCCAGCATGAAGCCCAACTCAGGGCTAGATCTCTCAGCCCTGAGACCATGACCTGAGCCAAAAGCAAAAGTCAGACACAACCAACTGGGCCATCCAGGTGCTCCTAGAATTATTTTTAAATTATTTACTTCTCTGCCTAATAGTTAATAAGACATCATGGAATGACCAGCACTTTGGAGTCAGATAGACATGGATCTAAGTTAGTGCTTTACTATTTCCACTACTTCCTTGCTCTGTGCCTTTGGGAAAAATATTAAGCTTGGTTACTTTTTTTTCAGGAAAGTAGGGACAAGTAATACCCATCTTAGAAGATATTCTACAAATTAAACGAGGTAGTGTATGTAAGGTCTGTGTCTGGAACAGTGTTCACACTCCAGAGAAAGATACTGTTTTATTATTACAATTTAAGTTAACCACCTTGCACATTTCTCTAGGTAAAGACATATATAGAGAAGTCAAGAATATGTCCAACCACCTCAAGATAATGTTGTTAGGAGAGTTTGTTGTGAAGTTCTCCATATAAATCAAGGTTTTGGGATCAGGTCAGTCTAATTTTTGGATGTTTGGGAAGATGATCACCCTGAATCTGACTCAGTAGAAATCTGATTTTTAAATAATAATTAAAAGAATTGAATGATTTTCTTATTTTTGTTGGAAGCTTCATATCCTCGTATTTTTGCATTCAACATCCAATTGATTTTAAGACTCTGTACCACTTAAAGTTTTAGGAATATTTTATTATCTAGCAACTAAATTTTGATGTTGTGTTCTTTGCAGTCTACTCTCATTTATTGTTTTAAATATGCCTTATGTGTTCATTTTTAATAAAAAATAGGTTTGTGTTTCATTTTTAGTGTTATCTATCAACCTCAAATATTGTCTAATAAACTTTAAGAAAGACAACATTTACCATTTCCATATTTGTGGAAAGGACATGATTTAGCAATAGTATTAAGCTAAAGTCAGAAACATAATTTTTTTAATGGATGCAAAATGTGACAGTTGCTTAATATCTTCATTTCACTTGCAACATTTTTCTGGATGTAATAGGAAAACACCAGCCAGAATTAGACTAATTTAAAGTAATACCAGTGACTCTCTCAGTGGCTTATGTTATGGTATTTACCTATCCTGCTTTGCCAGGGAAATCCCATGTACATAAATTTGAATTAAATGGGATAAGTTAAACACCCATTACATTTGCTTTTCAGAGAGAATAATAGTGTCATAAGGTTTATAACACAACATCTTCTGTATTGATATAACAGTGATACAAATGAACTCTTCTGAACATATTATTTGTTATTTGGGTAAATTCTTCAAATATATCATGGTATTTAATTTTTAAGAAAATGTGAATTTTAAATTCCCCTAATTTCAATATTTCCTGTCCTAACAGGCAAATTTTTGGTTTTATTAGCTCTTTAGAGTCACTTCCTCTTTCATTAATTTTTTATTTTGATTATGCAAGCTGTCAAGACATTGACATGGATTCAGAATTCAATATCATGTCTGCCCCCTTATTTTACAGTGCTTTTGTGGATTTTTATTTTCTCCTCCAACTTTGACATTTGTTTTGTCCTGGCCACTCCTCTTGATCTTCCTATCCTTGTTGGAAAGCATTAAGCACCATTATCTCCAGATTAGGAAATATATCCCTCATTAAGGTGGTGTATCTTCCTGTGATAAGAATATCCAGATCAAAAAGAAACAAAATTTTGCCACTTGCAACAACATGAATGGAACTAGAAGATATTATGCTAAGCGAAATAAGTCAATCAGAGAAAGACAATTATCATATGATCTCTCTGATATGAGGAATTTGAGGGGCAGGGCGCGGGGTCTTGGGAGGGAAAAAATGAAACAAGGTGGAATTGGGAAGAAAACAAACTGTAAAAGACCCTTAATCTCATGAAACAAACTGAGGGTTGCTGTGGGGTGGGGAGGAACGGATAGGGTGGCTGGGTTATGGACAGTGGGGAGGGTATGTGCTATGGTGAGTGCTGTGAAATGGGTAAGCCTGATGATTCACAGACCTGTACCCCTGGGGCAAATAATACATTATATGTTAATAAAAAATAAGTTAATTAAAAAAAAGCATACCCAGATTATTTTCAAAATTCTTTCCTGTGTAGATAGCATTTATGACAAGTCATATTAAATTCTTGTTTCGAGAAAGGAACAACAGAAGACTATGGAATGGAAAAGTTTTCACAAGCTCTGCAGATTGGGAAAACAACATATACATGTACGTAAAAAAGGTGAAACAAACCAAAAAACAAGCACAGCAGTCTATGAATCCCAACAGTGGTTTTCCTACCCGTGGCGGTTGGAGATGTGAAACCTCATCATCCTCTCATACTCATTACATGTCTGAATGACTTTTGACCTTGTGTACCATCTTGTTCATGGTACAAGAGTGAGGAAGAATAGAGTGCAAAATCATGAACTTAGTGTCTATGATTCCATGAGAACTATTTACTGCTTTTCTTTCTGTAACCTGAAATCTTAGATGATTGCCACATATCATTTAGTCTTGGGTTCACCATTTACGTAATGAGAGATCAACCCACACACTTTTCTCATCAAGTTGATTTGGAATAAAGAATGGTGACAAGGAATATACTTGACAGAGCTGGCCATCAGAATGTCAATGTTTACTATTTAGGCAAAACACTGGAATCAACATGCAGCTATGGAAATATGGCCAACTCTAGGTCTGGATTTGCGTGTGTATTACAATTTATCCCAAATGCTCATTCAGGCCAGAGCAGGGTAAATAGCACTTCCTTTTAGCATGGAAGACTTTTGGACTCTTATAGGGGAGGGGAAAAAGGCAGTGATTTACTAATTCTAGGTATAGGTTTAAACTTGATGATTATACTCAATATCTAAAACCATGATCACAATTTGCTTTGAAAATTGAACTTTAAAGCCTTGTTAGTAATGCTAGTTCAACACTCTTTTAGGTAGACTATACTTTCTCCTTCTGAGCATTTATAGCTTCCTCAATATAGTTTAAAATAGATTTCAATGGTGTAACTGCCAATTATTTTACTTTTGTGACTTTGAGCTCTAAAACATTATTTCTAAATATTCAATTGTACAAATACCAAGGAATTGGTTAAGATCTACCCCAAAATCCATTTTCCTCAAATTCTTGAAGTCTTGATCTCAAGGCATGTCTCCCCTAAAAGTGTCATTTCAAGGCTTCCATCTAACAGTTTTTATTTAAACATAGATAGGGGTGGGAGAGTCATAGAAAGTAAATGAGATGGGAACACCCCAGGGCATAACCAGTAACTTGCCTGAGGAAACAATGCAGAACTAGATTAATTCACAAAAGCATCCCTGTACCATGAAGGTTTAAACTCTGAACTTTAGAGTGTCTCTGTCCTCATTTATGTACCAGGAAAAGTAGGCATTAGCATGGCTTGGGTGAGCTAACTGCATGTGGTGGGGACTTCTGGGTTTCATAGGGAATACATTTTATGTAAATACAGAGTTTTACTGAGCAGCAGGGGTGAAAACCTGCCCTATGTTTACAGTGCTAAGTGACAGTGTTCATGGGCTGCCCGGTATATTTTAGGGGTATTTGGCACAACTCACATTTTTATTAGTCTTTGGAAGAAACTGGCTTTCACTTTGTTGTCTTTCCAATGCCAAGTTTGAATTGAAAATGAACATTACATCAGCTTGTTTCTTGGTCCTTGGGAAAAAATCCAGCCTGTATGGACAAATTCAGCTGGGATGCCAAGGGAAGAGACAGATGATGTCTGTTAAAATGCATTCGTATCAAGTTTTACACATTTTGTTTGGAGTATAGTGTTGCTCCAATCCTGAATACACACATACATTTTAAAATTTTAAGTTAAAATCTACTGAATGTACGTAAGAATAAAGATTTGTGCAAGCATATTCTTATACTGAATGACAAGAATTTAATTGTTTTGTGACAATTAGCCAATTAGTCATGATTATAGTGATTGAGAAAATCTCATGAGGAAAGCACTGAAGCAGTGTCTAAAATGTGGATTTGCATGGATCTTTTATTAGACTTGTTTCCAGATTACACATTAACTAATTGTGTTACATATTTGTTTCAGTAAAATATGAAGAAATTATGGCTTAATAGGCCTAGAGATCAAAAGACTGTACAAGGTCATATTCTTGGTAGTTTAAGGTAGTCAAAGATACTAGATTCAGATATTCTGTGACATAATTACCATTATTTTGTTTCACCATGATGTGGGCAATTTTGCAGTTTTGGTTTGGGAACAACTATCACAAGTAACAGGTCAATGTATTAGATTTTTTAATATAAAAAATATTTACTTTATTTTTTCTAGTTTAGCAGTTCATATGTATCTACTGACTTGGTTAACTACTGAAATCAAGATTTTTTTAAAAAACTTTACAATAGCCAAGATATGGAAACCACCTAACTGTCCTTCAACAGATGAATGGAAAAAAAGATGTGATATATCTATCTATATAGATACAGATATAGATATATAAATACATGTATTTTATATATATAAAAGATGTCATACATACATACATCATTCATATATATATGTATATGTGTATATATATATATATATTATTTTTCAGCCACCAGAACGAAGGAAATTCTGCCATTTGCAACAACATGGATGGATCTTGAGGGCATTATACTAAGTGAAATAAGCCAGAGAGAAAAAAAACAAATACTGCATGATATCACTCATGTGCAGAATCTAGAAAAAAATCAAACTCATAGACACAGAGAGTAAAAAAGTGGTTGCCAGGGGCAGGTGGTGGGGGAAATAAGTGAAGTTGGTAAAAAGGTGCAACTTTGAGCTATAAGATGAATAAGATTTGAAGATCTAATGTAAAACATGGTGACTCATGTAGATAATGCCATATTATGTAATGGAAATTTTCTGAGAGTGGAACTTAAATGTTCTCATCCCCCACAAAAGATAGTATGTGTGGGTGTGTTAATTAACTAGATGGTAAGAAATCTTTCACAATGTATACATATATCAAACCACCATGGTGTACACTTTAAATATCTTAAAATTCTGTCAATTGTACCTCAATAAAGCTGAAAAAATAAAATATCAAAAGAAAAAGAAGAATAAAAAATTCTTTAAACCAAGAGAAAATACTAAAAACAAAACAATAAATCAGAAAGCTCTGGGGTGTGCTTGAATTATTTTAATGTCATGATTCTTGGGTGTGGTGATGCTTGCTGGCTTTTCTCCATGGTTTTATCAAGGACTTGCTCTATATTTCTGTGATGTTCAGCTTATGGCATTTTTTCTCTGCTCTACCAGGAGTTCAGTGTGATTGTAGGAAGAATGTTTTCATAAGTCATGCATCTGTAAAGTGCCAACCAAATAGCTTTGATCCTTCTCCTGTATTTGGTATACCCACATACTCTCAATTATTGTGTTCGTCAGGGACTTAGGCAATAGAAACTTGTTTTGGTGGGGCTTTCCTTGGAATGAGCTTTTGTAGCAGAATCAGTAGGAGGAAAACAGTACATATGACACTTGCTCAAGGTAGTTATTTATTTGCGAGTGTCATAACAAGCCAAATATTTG
Organism: Ailurus styani; assembly: GCA_002007465.1. NCBI lineage: Eukaryota > Metazoa > Chordata > Mammalia > Carnivora > Ailuridae > Ailurus > Ailurus styani. Next base: position 355,898 of record LNAC01000711.1, read on the forward strand.
CTCAAGTTTTGAAAAAGTTCGACAGTGAATTGCTGCTGTCAGTTACTTTCTGTTCCTAGGTAGTGCCTACCTTTACGAGACTCTTGGTTATTGAGTCTGGATTGAGACTGGCTGATTTGGTCTGCTTTCTTGGCTTAACCTACTTGGAGACAGCTTTAGGAATCTGAGATTGTCAAAAAGAGCTAGTTGTGGGTTTGTTTGTTTCTTTTTTTTTTTTTTAAGGAATTCCAGTCCAGATGGCTAGTCATACATTTATTCACTCATTCAGTAAGTATTTATTTAGAATCTATGTGGGTCAAGTCTATGCTAGACAACTGATATACAGTGATGCATGATCTTTTCTGTCTTGTAAAGACTCATAATCTAGTGGGGAATATCGACCAATAGATACACAACTACATTGCAGTTTGCTGAAGAGTAAGTCCAGGATACCAGCAAGTGTTTAATTGGGGCACTTGACCTTTTTTTTTTTTTAAAGATTTTATTTATTTATTTGGCAGAGAGAAAGAGAGCACACAGAAGCAGAGGGAAGTGGGGAGAGGGAAGCAGGCTCCCTGCTTAGCCTGTGGGGCTCAATGTGGGGCTCAATCCCAGGACCTTGGGAACATGACCTGAGCTGAAGGCAGACATTTATCCAACTGAGGCACCCAGGCACCTCTGGAGCACTTGACCTATATTGCAGAGGCTTCCTAGAAGAAAAGAGAACTAACTTGAGACAAATAGTAGTAACTAACATGTGAAAAACATGAAATTAGAAAAAGAAGAAATGGAACATTTAAGACAGTTTAGTTTTACAAAAACCTAGAAATGGTAGTTAAGATTTAGAATCTTCTGTGTTGCCCTGGTTAAATTCCAATAACAAACATATTCTTTCTTTCCAGTGTTTCTGATTGCTTTGCTCAGAATTAACTCTTACAGCATACTTATTCTTACTATACTGTGTTGTCTTTGGTTGTCATAAATAGTCACCAGGTTTTCCCTGAAGGTAAACAGATTTCATTAGGAACAGATGTTGTTCTAATCTGTAGAGTCTGTAAAACATTCAAGGGATTATTTGGATTAAAGATCTCTAACTATTAAAGAGAAAAATATTATCATTACTTGAATAATACTTTCCCAAGTTGCAAATGAATAACTGGCTCCAAAAATCACATATCTGTAATTGTTCACACATTTCAGGCAGACATTTAACAACCCCACAAAGAAACTTTAACAGCTAAGCTTTCTTGATTTGATTGCTAGAGAGACTCAAATTTTTTGTTTTAACACCAAAAATTGTATCACTAGAACAAAAGTTAGACAAAAAGTTAGAATGTGAACAAAAGTTCAATAGTTTTATAAAACATGCGATTATTGATCTCATTATGTTTAAGGCACTATTAGTTGTAAAGTGCATCATTATTTTATGTAACATTAAAAATGAAATAAATAAAAACACTACCATTTAAACTATGATACGTTATTAGTTGTAAGATACCCTCCAATTACAGATGTTAAAATGTGAAATAATATGTATCTTAGGACTGGTGAATTATGGTTAACAACAATGATAAATATTTCTTTGGTGACTTTGATGGTTATTTTGTCTAAATGTGATTTTTTAAAACTATCAAGAAGAAAAATAGAAAATTAGATCAGACATTTAGATGCCTTGTGTTTTAGATCCCAAGTGTTGGAAGGAATGTGATAGAAAATAGAAAATTCGATCTTGAAATATACATTTGAACTTCTTGAGCATATAAAAAGACCATTATCTAAGGGATATTTGCTATACACTGAATCTGTAAAGAACAATATTGATAGGTAAACATGATACAGATGTTGCCAACTTCCCCTTTTTTCCACCAAGTAGGATGTACAGTCTCATTAAATTCAAGGAAATTCTTGGGCTTCAGCCCTCTTGATTTTTATGTTCCACAGTCCTGAATGTATGAACATAAAGCTATTAATAGTGAAAGAAGAGTTACAATAGGAAAAGAAATAATTACTGAGAAGTTTTGAGAAAATGGTGTAAGAATAACCAAAGATTGGAAGTGTGAATAAGCTGTTATTTTTCTATTACTGGCCTATAAAGCAATAGATGAAGATGAGTTAAGGAGTAATCCTACTACACAACCTTGCCTTTTAAAGTTTCTGCTGAATTTCACTTTTTAAGATTTTTTATTTATTCATTTGAGAGAGTGAGAGAGATCATGAGCAGGGAGAGGGAGAGGCAGATTCCCTGCTGAGCAGGGAGCCCTGTGTGGGGCGTGATAGATCCCAGGACCCCAGGATCATGACCTGAGCCAAAGGCAGATGCTTCACCAATTGAGCCACCCAGGCACCCCTGAATTTCATTTTAATACTATTGTAAGAATCAAGGTGGTAACCCCCCCACCCAGAGGAAGATAAAATTATAGTTCTATATAATATAAAACCAGTTTATGGCCTATCTTCTCAGGGGCCTAAGAAGAAAAAGCCACAGAAGATTAGGAATGAGGAGGTCAGAGGTATAGGCTTGTGAATGGGCAAACTAGAGTAGGCACAAAGTAAAAATTTTTTATAGTACTCATTAACTCTCACTGGAAAGTATCGACCATGGATGAGACACAGAATCAAGAATCAAGTAGACAGAATGACTTGGCCAATTGGCATTACCCAGTTTTTGCCATTGGCTACCCTAGAATTAGAATGATACACATGAATGGAGTGACCCTCATGGTAAAGACAAAGGCCACATTTGAACCAAACAATATGGGTTCTCACTTATCAAATCCAATCTCACTGCCTCTCAATGTCAGCAATAGTGGCCAACACTGAGCCCCAGATATGGCACTGTTTTTTGGGGAAACCAACCACACACTCAGGATAGGTTGAATACATTGGGGCCTTTCCATCATGGAAGAGTCAGGAACTCATCCTCACAGGCACGGATACTTAATCTAGGTATGTATTTGCCTTTCCTGCCTATAGGGTCCCCATCAGCCTTACTATCTGGGACTTCTGAAATATTTGATACACAGATATGGGATTCCACACAGTGCAGCATCTGATGAGGAACCCTCTCTACAGTGAAGGAGGTGTGGATTGGAGCCATGACCATGAGATCTTCTCATCATATTAGGTATTACATTATCTAGAGGCAGCCAGCCATAAACTTGCTGAATTCTTGAATAGACTTCTAGAAGTGCAACCAAAATGCCAACTTGGAGGAAACATTCTGACTGGATAGGATGCCATCATTCAAGAGAGTGTATTTGTTAAGTCAGAGGTCCCTATATGATATTGTGCACTGTCCCTCCCCACAAACAAAAAGATCTGGAAACCCAGAAGTTGGGCAAATGTTATTTCATTTACAATCACGACCAATAACCTATAGAAGATCCTTCTTTTACTCACCTCTACTCTGGGTGTACTTACACGGAGTGACATACTGTCCTCATTTTTCAAAGACTGACATCATGTATAATAGTGGACATATAGAAATGTTACCTTCCAGAGCATGTAGACCATTACAGAATAATAATTGTAGAAATAGAATCCTATCAGTTTGTTGTTTGTTTGTTTGCATTCATTCATGTATTGCTTGGGATGTTATGTTTCAGTGTTGTTAACTCTGAGTTCATTTTAGCTGAAAATAAGTAGTTACAGTTTTGTTTTGTTTTGTTTTTTTAATAGCTGAATTATATGACTAAAAGAGAAAACAATGTCAAGGAAGTTAATATTTATTTAGTGTTGGTGATGGTAGATACACTGAACATATGCAAAAAAACATGTTTTACATTCATTCATTTACTTAATGACAGAGGTAGAAAACTATTCAAGGGGCTGGGGATATACTGATTTACATTCCTGTCTTCACAGGACTTACTTTTTATTATAAAGATATGGATTATAGACACATATACAAATAAGTAATATAATGACAGGTAGAAGGAAGTTTTATGAATAAAACTAAAGCTGGAGGTGGCATTTTGGACCTACTGTTAAGAAACTTTCTCTGAGAAGGAAAAATCTGTAGAGACCTGAATAGAGTGAAGGAATATGCCATGTTACTACCAGGGGAGGAGAGGGCAGGCAGAGGGAAGGAACATCAACAAAGATCTACTGAGTAGAATGAAGTTGTCCCAATCAAGAAAGGCTAGAGATGCCTGGGCAATGTTGGCAGAAGTTGGCGTTAGAGAGATGCATAGTGGCTGACCTATAGGCTCTGGTCTGGAGTCTAGGTTCATCCTAAATATACTGGGAAGCCTGTAGATGATTTTACACATTAGAAGAATGAAATCTGATTTACATTTTGCAGAAACTACTCTGGTTGCTACTGTGGAGAATAGACCACAGCAGGGGACCAGTTAAGGGACTCCTGCTTGAATCCCAGCTGAGAGATAATGGTCAGTGATTTGCATCTTAATGTTAGAGGTTTAGATTAGGGGAAAAGTTTCCTCTAGGTTTAAATGTGACTTTTATAAACACTAAAATATAATTAACCTCTAGGATCATCTTGATGATGCCTGAGGTCTGCTAAGATATCAATCTGCTAAAAACTTATCTATGAAATGGAAAATTTTGAAAGTATATACATATGAGTATTTTCTGATATTTTCATAATTTTCAAATGGGTCTGTAACTTCACCAAATACGTATAAGAACATTTTGAGGAGGTTGTGATATTCACTAGAGAATAGTGATTTCTGACCTACTCCAAATCAGACTCAATCTTTCTGATATCCAAGATCACATTTGCCCCAGGACACACTGCAGGGAGGATATCAAAACAAAGTCCTGTAGGTCATTATTTCAATCCCCTTCTCTTTCCTCTCAACTCTGGGTCAAGAAAGCTTACAAAACAAAGTATGATTTTGAAATTTCTCGAGTTTCAAAAGAGATAAAGGGAACCTGTGTTGGCACGGTGACACCTACAACTACAGTAGCATGTCTAAGGCCACACAAGAGCAGCTCCCATTATAGTGCACCAGAAACACAGAGCTGTACAGGAGCCACTGCAGACCTGTGTGAGAACTCTGAGGATGCCAGATGATTGATTTGCTATGGTTTTATAGGAGATCTAAGAGAGAGCAAAAGTTTAGAGCACAGTTGAACACCACATCTATTCTCTCACTCATTTTAATTTTTTCTTCTCAATGTATGCATGTATGTGTTGGGCTCTCAAATAAATTATCTTGGAAAAAAATATTGCCTCAGATATGTTCATCAGTGGTCTCCACAGCAAAAATGAATATGGAATCATCTATACCTTTGTTCACATCACACTTTTGCTCCTTACTGTGTAAACGTGAATCATTTAACTGGTCCCTCTCTGTCTCAGTTTATCCAAGTATGAAGTAGGTGCTGCAATCGAAGTACTGTTGAGATGGTAGTAAGGATGAAACACAAATTAATATTTAAAATAAATGTGTAGCCCAGTTCTTGGTCACAGACACAGAAGATATATGATAAATGTTTGTGTTCTTCCTTTGTTCCTGGGTTTTTCCAGCTCGATGTCAGCGACCATTCTTATTGTTGGGTACAGACATGGACAAGACAGAGTCTTGGCCCTCAAGAAGTTGTTGGCCTTATACCTGCAAGATTTACTGTCTCAGGGTTTTAAAAATGAAAGTCATCTTGGAAAGTACCCAGTCATAACCCTTATTACCAAATGAGGAAAGAGAAGCCTAGTGAGTGCAAGTGACTTGGCCAAATCCTGCAGATACTAGAAGAAAATAAGCTTCCTTAGTTCTCATGCATCACATTCCCTCCATTGGATACGTTCTGCCTCATGGCCTACTGCTCATCTGTGGTTGTTCAAAAACAGTGTGAGATTGCCTGAAAACTAATGGTGAAGTTTCATGAACAGAATATATTTTCTTAGCCTCATGGAATTGGATCTTTCTGATATCCAAAATCAAAAAAGTGAGGCCTATTTATTGTGCTGACCTTAAACATAATTTCACTGACTTATTAAAACTAAAAGTACTGGGTGATCTTTTCAAATTCTGGGAACTTAAAAATATTTGGCGAAGAGTCAAATGACTGATATAGTTTCCAAATTTTGCTTGTGAAATAAAAGAGGATATGGTGGCTTAGCACATCCTCTGTGTTTAGAATGAAGTATATAGCATTTTTCATAGTACAACGTGGAAATTTGCCACCATGGCAATAAGCTTGCCCCTTAGACACCAGAATTCATTTCATGTTTCAAACAAGTAATGAGTAACAAGCATATTCTAGCATAAAAAGTTAATGGTATCTTTGCTATGATTTTAAATAATTGAGAATGACATCCAATTTTATATCCCGAGACAGTATGAATAGCTAATAAATAGTGGGATGGAGGTAAGGAACTCCAAGTTTACATCTAGATTCACAAACCCACTAGCTGATTAAAGTCTCTAGATCTGTCACACATTTCCAGTTTTAGAAACACAGTCCCTGAGTCCCTTGATTCCCAAAATACTCTTTGGGTTTCTTTCTTTTTCCATTGCACTCTTACATTTATTTAAAACAGACCCAGTCATACTGACTCCTCTACTCACTGAAGAAATATTCTTTCTTTCTGAATACATCTATGGATCTTTAAATAGTGGGTTCATATTTCTAAAAAGCACTATTGAAACATGATAGTCTACCTAATCATTTCGAAAGAACCATAAAAAGCTCATTTATAACATTATTAAGAATGTTTTTTGGGGGGGAATGTGGAGTACAGAAAAGAAAATCTTTCAAAGACTTGCAGCAATTTGCTAAGAAAACAAGAAGTCTATGCAGGTCTATTATACAGAGAAACTTCAGCTCCCAGACAGATTTGTGTCTTACTGGGGGGAGGCTACGGGAGTCATGGAATTTCCACTTGCGTATTCAGGAACAGGATTGGGAAACATTATTGTTAAGAAGACAATTGCCCAAGAATCCCATGGCTAGCATTTGTTCTGTCTGAATGTGCTCATATGGCATCAGAATATGTGAATAGATAGCAAAGAATTCCATGAGATTTCTGGATGTTTGGGGTGGGAAACTACCTTGTTCTCTGCCCAAGACCTTCCCCACCCCCACGGGGGTCCCTTATTTTTTACATTGTAGGCTCAGGCCTGACCATTGTAGAGGTCGTGTAGGTCCCTATGGGACTACTTCTGAGTCAGAGTAGGAGCTTCTTGCTTATAAAGGCACTGATGTCTCCTATCTGCTACTCAAACCTCTTTATACCTCCTGGAAACCACTGTTTTTCACCTAATGTCCTTATCATTCATACACTAAATTCTGAACTCTTGTTCTCCTGGTCTGATTTCATGAGGCTACACCCCAACTGCTCAGATTTAAATTCACCTTCTGAAACCTGGTTGATATTCTTAACTATCCTGAAATCTCCAGGGTTTTGTCATTGCTTTTAAATCCATAGTTTTTCTCCTTATTCTCCTGGTTCTTTCTGTTTAGTTCTGCCCTAATTTTCCACATTCTAGTGAGACAGTTTACCTCCATAATGCTAATCGGCTGAATATATAAAAATATGTTGTTGAGTATAGTGAATAAATGAGTACATTCTATTTATTTATTTACTTATTTAACGGTTTGCCAGAATTTGACATTCAAGGTCTTCAATCATTTTCTTCCTTCCTGGGTCTACTATATTTCCTTTTTTCTTCTTTCCACCAACTCTCCTCTTCAACAACTACAGATTTACTCTTCATCCTCAGTGGGCATGGTATCTTCACTGCCCTATCTCTCATGGCCTCCCAATGCCTTTTTTCCATCTTCTCTCCATCAATTTAACTCTTAATATCTTTTCAAGCAGTTATGTAATCCCTCCTTTTTAAGGCAAGCATCCATGAAAATTTATATTCCTGCTGATCTGACTCCTCAAACCCTGGTGGTACTTATTTCTGAATTACTTAGTTCTTTTAATAAGTGCCCCCCAGTACAGTTAGAGGTCAGTATAAGAAATTATTTTGGTGGAAGGAACTGTTCTCACCATTTTTTTGTGTGTGTTCACATTACTTACCTATTGTGTACTCATAAGAAAGTTGATAATCAATAAGCTTTGATTAAGAAATAGCTGTTCTCTATATACAGAGGTTGTTTTCACAAAACTGGCTAATGTCCCCAAACCCAACAATTCCAAGGAAAAGTCCATTTTAGGCTCACTGGAAAAGAGTTATTGATTGGAAGTAGAGTAGCTTTCTACAGTGGGTAGGCACGGTTATGTTTCTGGAAGGAGGCTAAAACTACACAGAAAATTGTGCTGAGGCTTGCATATATTCAGCCTAATTGTGGTCTGAGAGGCTATTGGTCATTAGGAGATGAAAATGTTTGAAGTTGGAGGAAACAATATGAAAGAAAGCCATGTGAACTAGTTTAAGGTTTCTTTCTTTCCCCCCTGTATAGTAATGAGCACAATAGGGGAGTATTGAGGTTATAGAATTTTAAAAATTCATCTGAAGAGGGAAAAAAGCATTCTAAAGCCAGCCTTTAAGAAATTAGAGCAGTGTGTTTCTTTTGCTATTAGTAATAAGCAATTGATGATGTGCTGAACTTTTTGAGCAGATATGAGGTCACCATGAGATGGTTCCTTATTTCTGTGTGGTTCTTGTGTTGAATATGATGGTGACATCCTTTTGTTGGCATGAGTTCTATAACTCAGATGATCTTTTTACTGGTTTGTATCCAAGTCGAGAAATCAACAATAAGCTAGTCTTTTCTGCTTGCCAGTGATGTGGAGTTCTTGACGTGTGAATATTCTCCAGGGTTTGTCTAAACCTCTTTAAACTCTGGATGCACTCCATTGACAGCTTCCGAGTTGTGGTAAGTATCTACCTTTTATTTCTAATCTGAAGATTTCTTGAGTTATAAAATTACATTTTCTTTGGAGTTAACATTTAAGAGTGTACGGAGATGGCAGACTCATGAATTCCCCAGAACTTCCACAGGAAATGGAGAATGCAAAGGTCATGTAAATATAGTTAGTCATAATAATGTCTTCACTGATTGGAAAAACTTAATATCAAACACATTTTAGTTTGAATAGATTGCAGACAGAGTGTACTGCACAGAAGGAATATATATGTGGGTTTTCTTGGGGGATGTGGTTTAAAATAAAACTATAGCTTTGGATATCTGATACTTTCAAAACCAATATTTGGGACACATCATAAATACTAAAATAAAAAATAAACTCTGTGTGTGTGTGTTTTGTTTATACACTCTTCCTCTAACTATAGTTAGTTATAGTTATTGTTACCAAATAAAAATATTTGGGGAGAGGAGTGAGATGATGGGTGGCAAATGGCTATACACTTTTCATTACTACATTACTTTAATACTTAGATTTTTTTTACTACAATGATGAATCCATCTTCTATTTACATAATTAAAAAATAATTTTAAAAACACAATCTGCAGTATTAGCCATCATTACAATTCTGGGAAATCACGAGGAAATTCAAATTGAACTCTGATCATGATTTTTAAAAATCTATTGTTATCATTTCCTGAGATTATCAATTATACTTTTGTTTTTATTCATTATTTTCATAACAAAAATTTGACACTTGCTATGTACCATAACCTAGGTTAGGCACAAGGATGCTGAAATAGGTGGGACCTGGAGCCTACCCTTTGAGGAGTTTATAGTTTAATATGAAAAGTGGACATAAAGGATCCAAGTAAAACAAAGTTCTGTAACTGTGATAATAGAAAGCTGAGAAAAATGCAGTTATTAAACCATCTCAGTAGTTTATGAAATACATGATAATGTAGGAATGAGATATAATGGATTGTCAGATACTAGATGCAAAGTTGAATAGATGGCCAATCCCTCTTAGAAAACAATCTCATCGCTTTTAGCAAGTGGATGACATACTCTCCTGATACCTGGTAGATCTGTGTGTTGGCATCCTTCTCAAAGCTGAGGTTCAGTTGTAACACTCTATATATTATTTCCATTTGAATGTAATTAAAGATTTGCTCACTATTTCTGAACTGTTATAAAAGTTCATATTAACTGCATTATAGTCCATTTTCATTATTCATATTAATGTTTTATAAAGTTGCTATGAACACTTAAGTAGCCCATCCTGAACCATTTACTCCTAGCAGAAATAGGGACTTACTAGGTTCCTATGAGCCTTTGGTCATATTTCTGTCAACTGATCAATATATAACTATGTTTCAGGTATCTTCCTGTTTCAGGACATCTCATTTAATACATACCTCTGATAAATACTTAATTTTATGCCTCTGAATGATTCAAATACACAGGCTTTGGAGGCCATTTGTGTTACACAGGTTTATTTGCCAACATTCTTATAAATTATGTTGGTATAATCAGCTTTGGAAATCTGCTCTCCCAGACAACCTATATAACACTTAGCAGGTATTTTTAAAATTCTACTGCAGCCCACTCATCTAAATTACTTACCTGCAAATTTAATGTTTTTCATGCCTACTACCTTTTGAATGCCTAAACCAGACCTCACTAGAGAGGGATTTAACATTTTTCTGACCCTGTGAAGCATGACTGTAAATTTCTTTGGCTTTCAGTTTCACAGCTGTGTTCTCCACTATGTGTTTTGTATTATTTTGTTTTTATTTCTTGTCTTGTTTTGTTTTACTTTTATCTCTGATTATCGCATAAATCCACAAATTGGGCTTATTGCCCATTTTAAAGCTCTCTGCCCCATACCTTCATCATAAACTACAGATGTTACTTTAGCACTTTCCAGAGCACCCTCACATACAGATGAGCCAATTTCCTCTTTCCTTTTCTGGATCTACTGTATTGTTGGGTCATTAAGCTTGAATTCATGGCTAACAGCACTAGAACTCATGCCTGAGCCATGCTTATCTAACACATTATTTTCTCTGTGAAGCACATGGCAACCTTTTTGCACTTAGGAACACTAGACAGCACTTGGGCACCCCACGCGGGGGCCATTTTAAATAATAAAATTACCAAGAGAAAGCACAAAAATGTGAAAAATGTGGGATTGAATAGACTACAAAATGTCTGAGAACTGAGTCAGTGCCACCTTATCAACCTCAGCTAGGAGCATATGTGACAGGCACCCAAATTTCTCTCTGCTCTGTGCATATCTGTGAATGATCATGCAAGTGCTGTGAGATTGATTTTTCAGCTTATAAACAGATTTTAGACAGTAGGAAAATTTGCTAAGCTAGAGTTCACAAGTGATGAGGAGGATCACTGCATGATTTAGAAACACTGCCTTTTTAGTCACTTTTTTTTGTAAATATTTACTTATTTTTTTATTTTTGCTATCTTTATTTTTTAATTATTTTTTATTATATTAGTCACTATACAGTGTCATTAGTTTTTGATGTAGTGTTCCAAGATTCATTGTTTATGTCTAACACCCAGTGCTCCATGCAATACATGCCCAAGATTTATTTGTTTATTTGAGAGAGAGAGAAAACACGTGGGCATGTGCACACACATTGGGGGAGGGGTAGAGGGAGAACTAATCTTAAGCAGACTCCCTGCTGAACAGAGAGGCCACATAGGACTCAATCTCAGGACCCTGAGATCACGACATGAGCCCAAACCGAAAGTCAGATGCTTAACCAGCTGAGCACCCTTTTTCAATCACTTTCTCTCAATTGAAGTACTGATTATCAGGGCTCTAAACTGGTAACTAACTGATCATAAAAGATCAGTTTAAGTGTTATTTCCTCAAGATCACCTTGTGTGGTAACCTTTCCCTTGTCAGGAATGCACTCACACCTTTTCTATCAGGAGTCTTACTATTTCAAATAGATCAATGATAAGAATATAGATGTGCATGGTGTATTCTTTGTAATGTCTTATGTATGAGTAGTCAAACAATTATACTCTCATATATAATGACTGCTTTTAAAAAAAAGGTAAAAATTTTTTAAAAAGAGAGAAATCACTAGGTGTTATTTAAAAAATAAAAGGAAGAATGGAATTAAAGTGAAAGAGGTAACAGAAACCTGATTCCAAGGCATTTCACATGCATTTCAGAAAGGCTATAAACCCTAGATACTTGAGATGGACTTTTAATAACCAGGAGACTGGAGAAATGGTTGCAAACACCAGTAAGGGAGAGAATCTTAATCTGAGAGTTTGACATAAAAAACAAAATCTCTAAGGAATTTCAATACTCATAGCCTAGAAAAAAATTCCAAACAATTAACCAGAGAAAGTACAAACAAACTTGCCATTTATCTTGGACTTGTGTTGGAAAAAAATAAGCACTCTGAAAAATTAAAATGTTAGGTCTGAATCATTGCTGATATGGGGTCTAAATTTGTACTACCTGGGTGGTGCAGATGATATGATATGAGAATTTAACCTTAAGACCTAGTCCTAAATCACTGACATCCCTTTAGTCCCCAGCAACAGAAAGCCAGAACCCAACATTTCATAACCCAGGACACTGTGGACACCAGTAGGATTTTTAAAACCAAACTAAAAATAAGTCCACTCTAATAGATTGCAAACTTCACAGGAAAATCACCTTGAGGAAGAGTCAGCAGATGTGGCAAACAGATGAATTAATGACACAACACTCAAAATACTAAAACAATCTGAAAGAGATTATAAGGTAAATGTGTTTTAAATAAAGAAGTGTTTTAAAGGAAAGCCATGTTAATATAAATAGATCACATTCACTCCTGTTTTAATCTACAATCTCAATTCATATTAGAGTGCTTGCAGAGAAATAAATCCAAAAGCTGTCTTTTATGTAGAAGCTAAAAGTGAAAGTTGAGAAAGTCATATTTGTTTGGATATGTGATGAATCTTCTTGGGTTTGGTTTTATGTCACAAGTGTCCATCCAAAAACTATAATGAAAGTCTTATTGCACCAGGAAAGAAAAGCAATCCTGCCAGGAAATGAAAGAAAATTCAAAAAGGTTCAAACAAGCAAAAGTGAAGTGAGGAGGAGACCTATAGGTTAGTATCTGTGTCTAGTAGAAATGTTTTGGAAATATAAGGAGTGTATTTTGCTCTTTGTGAAAAGTTCAATAGTTTAAGATCTCATTACGAAGGAACAATAACAATGATGAAAATGAAATATTGCTACTATAGAACAAACATTTTTATGATAAATAGTAAATTAGCATTAATCATTCAATATGACTTCATTAAGTTTCTACCATTTTTCATCATTTTACCTATTTTTTAGTTCGGGATCATATAGTTTTTGATTTCGAGAAACAGATCTTTGTGTATGAGGTCAGATCATGGTGTTTTTGCACTAAAAAATTGCAAAAATTTGTTTATAACAGGTAATAAATAATAAGTATTGCAAAACTACAGGGCAAATAAAACATATCCTAGGGACATTGTAGGGTTTAAGAAATATTGCTTGAGATTTCTTCCAATTTTATTTAAAAAAAAACCCTATATGTGGATAACTATGGCTATCCTGTCATTTTCTCATATGGGAAACTACTATCATTTTCTTGAAAGAGTCTTGCAGTAGATGTAAAAGAGTACAGAGTAAATATAGAAAAAAATGGAAGTCACAACAAATAATCACCTTAGCTAACACTTTTGCTAAGATGACAATATGTCAGGCATACTTTTAAGCACTTTACACATGTCAACTTGTTTATTTCTACCAATAATTCCATCAAGTTTGCATGAATGTTATTTTCACCCTGCAGATAAGGAAGTAAAGCACTTGCTTAACTTGTTCAAGGTTGTGCAGGTTATATGTGAGGGACCAAGTATTCAAACCCCAGCAGACTGGCCCCAAAGTCCATGTGAATTCCATGTGATACCTCGCAAGGATACCATAATTAAGAAAGTGGTTTTATTCTCAACTCTGTCATAGATATTAGATAAATCAGATGGATTTACTTAATTACTCAACATTAGTCAGACACAACCTTTGTGTCAAACACTGGTAGGCACTGTGTAAGATGCAAAACAATCAAACAACTGAAATCATTTTCTGTTAGAAAACAGTCAAGTATCAGAGCTGTGCATAGTGTCTAATTTTCTCATGTACTTGGAATAAACATTCTTTAGTCCAATTAGATTCAGTTCAGTTCAATTTCATTCAACTGCATTGATTAAGCATCTCCTGTATACAAAACCCTGGGTGGTAGGTATAGAAAGATAAATAATCCAACTCTAGACTCTGGGGAGGTCATTCTCAGTTGAGGGAATAAGATACATAAATAAATAACTCCAAAATAAGATAATGTGTTGCAATAAAGGGAGACTTAGTGTGCCATGAGACTGCAGATGGAAAGTTGTAAAATTAATTCTTAGAGAACAAATGTGTATATAACAGAGAGGCAGAGAGAAAGAGACACAGAAACACAGAGGTTGAGACTGTGCAAAGCAGAAAAAGGGTGGAGGGTAGAGGGGGGAGAAGGAGAAGATGGTTAATGGAAGTTTTGGCAGAGAGAACAACATTAACAAAGACAAAGAGAGCCATAGAAGAGCTTGATTTAGGACCTAGGCTTGTGAAGGCACTACTGCCCAAGATAAATAGTTAAATTTCATCATGTTCAAAGTGAAGAGAAATGGGGAGTTTTAAAAAGGGAATGGCGTGATCAAGATATGTCCTAAGTAGCCAACTCTGGTATTTGTTGAAAGCTAAATTAAAGAAAAAAGAGACTGAAGAAAGGAGAACATTAAGAAAATACTATAGTCTTCAAAATTTCTACTTTACCACCCAAGTCTACTTATCTGAGATTTTTTTTTTTAATCATGTGAAAAAAAAATAGTGGGTGCCTGGGTGGCTCAGTAGTTAAGCATCTGTCTTCTGCTCAGATCATGATCCCAGAGTCCTGGGATGGGGCCCTGCATCAGGCTCCCTGCTCAGTTGGGAGCCTGCTTCTCCCTCTGCCTGCTGCTCCCCCTGCTTGTGTTCCCTCTCTGGCCGTCTCTCTCTGTCAAATAAGTAAAATCTTAAAAAAGAAAAGAGAAGAAAAAAAATAGCAAAGAGTCCATTGATCTCAGGAGTATGATGCTTGATAATGTTGTTTAGAGCCATTTAATCTGGTTTTGGATTTTGTCTACATGTAATCCAGACTTTGTTATCTAGATATTTATGATGATGGACCTGTATTGGTGGAAACAGAATTTCTTGATGTGCCTAGTTTTGAATTTTGGCTCAACCACTAAATGATACTTGGGAAGTTACCTAAACTCTCTATGTCTTAGAGTCTTCATTTTTAAGACTGGAAACACAACAGTAACTGCCACATACATTGATTTGAAGTTTAAAATATTCAGCACCATACTGGTACCTGGTAACCATTTTATAAAACATTTACTTTAATTATGACTAAGCGAAGTTTTAGAAGATGCTTTATATTTCTTTTTCATTAAGTTTAAAAATACACTTTAAAAAAAGATTTTATTTATTTGAGAGAGTGAGAGAGAGAGAAAGCACGAGGAGGGGAGGGTCAAAGAGAGAAGTAGACTCCCCATTGAGCAGGGCAGTCTGATGCGGGACTCACTCCTGGGACTCCTGGGACCATGACCTGAGCCAAAGGCAGATGCTTAACCAACTGAGCCACCCAGGCACCCCCCCCCAAAAAAAACCCATTGCACACAATAGGGCAGGGACAGGAGGGGCAGAGGGAAAGAGAATCTCAAGCAGACTCCATGCTGAGTGTGGAGCCCTTCATGGGCCTTACTCTCACAACCCTGAGATCATGACCTGAGTCAAAATCATGAGTAGGTCACTTAATCACCCAGGCACCCCACCTGTATAGGTTTTAATCATGGAAGAACAGAAAGTGAGATATACAATAGTAGTTTTTATCAGAGGATATTAGCCTTAAAAATTGCAACAAGTCATTACATACCAAGAAAACCTTAAGAAAATGCAAGTATATTAATGGGTCAAGTTATTTCCTGAATAACATATTCTGACATATCTTTTCTTTTTACTTACTTGACCAATATATACATGACATGATCAGGTGAAAAGAACAGGTTGACATTTTTGGGTACAAGCTAGGGTACATCTAAATTAAGTACACCTCACCCAGAAGTTAAATTTTATCTACATGTTCAGAGATTTTTATTTCCAATTTGGAAGAAAATATATCAGGAGGAAAAGTATTTAAACAAATACTTTTATTAGATTCTAGTCCTTTCTATTCCTCTTAATCAATAATTTATCTTTATAATACCTTGGGAAGTAATCAAGTTCTACAGATTCATCCCCTCCTGAAAAGTTTTCTCACAATATGTGTTCTTTATAGTTACCATTCATTATTACAATCTATGCATAAATTATCAATTATCAGACACTGACCAGTTTTGCTGTTTGATGGCTTCACTTTGTTCTCATTATCAGTCTATTTCTATGATTCTTAATCTCAGAATTAGATGGAAGGCAAGGGTTTCTATTAAGACTTTTTTGGTTTTCTGAAGTCTTCCGAGATAGTTGTCTCCCACTAGTCTCATGCTGAAAGATTGGAAAAGAAGCCAAAATCCAAAGGCAGAAACTCTGTCAGAAGTTGGAATGTTGCCTGTGACTTGGTGGACCTGTTAAACAATCTTTGAAGAAAAACAGATTTCAACTGTATGAAACATAGAGAAGGAGTGAGTTCAGAAAACTGTATTCTTGGTTTGGTAAAAGTCCATGAGCACTGGCTCTTTCCATAAATGGGCTGAAAGCAATGAAGGGTTGGAACATTCACTAGTCCTGTAGGCATTTTCAATCTTGCTTATTGAATGCTACCTGTGGAGACAAAGAACGAGGACAAACACAAGGTACATATACATCGCTCCATTGCCTCCCAAACAAAAGTTATAATATGTAGATTTGTATTAGATATTTTTCTACTCTCATGTTTATGTTGAGTGATATATAGTGAAGTGATATAGTCTAAGGCCAGCTTTACTCTTCTCTGTTGGCTCTTAGGAATATATTACCATATAGAGGTGCCTGGGTGGCTCTGTCAGTTAAGCATCTGACTTTTGGTTTTGGCTCAGGCCAATCTCAGGGTGGTGGACTGAGTTGGGGTCCATGCTCAGCATGGAGTCGGCTCATCCTTCTCCCTCTGCTCTCTCTTTCTCTCTCTACCTCTAAAATAAATAAATAAAATCTTTTTTTAAAAAAGAATATATTACAACATACCTTTTTGAATCAGCAATCTAGACACTACCTAGAAAAGGTTTTCCTGTTTTTTTCCTGTTTCAGTTCTTTGGCTACTCCCACTTGTAGGGCCAAAGGTAAAAAATTTGCCGTGATGGATTACCATGTGGATTGTGCTATAAAATATTTGTGAACAGGTATTTCCTTTCTACCACTTCCATGACTTTCCAAAGGCTGCATATATGATATTTCTCTGTAGATAGTATAATTATATTTTTATTATATCAGGCTGAAAGAAGAGAAGTAGGTTTGCTGAATTTTACCGCATTAAAAAGCCAATAGGTCAACTTATTATTTCTGCATTAACTCTAAAACACAGGAGAACAATTTTTTTAAACTTTATATACCGATTTTTTGTCATTTTCAATTAGCTTTTTGACAACTATGTTTGTAAAATAATATACCTGGGAAAGAGAAATAAATAATTGATAATTATTAATTATTATACCTGGAAAAGACAAAGCAAAGATAAGATTAATATACCTAGAAAAGAGAAAGCAAAGATAAGATATATCAGATTTACATAACATATTGAAAAGTATTAGAATAAATGTATAAGATGATTCACAGTTGCAGCATACTGTCATCATTTGACATGTCTTTCCAATTATGAATATTCCAAATTGCAAAACTAGGTTTGTTTATTCTATAATTCCTTTAGATTCACTTTTATAGCTGAGAGCTCTGTAAGCTACATGATGGACATAAGAAATCTGTCCCTACTCTGGAAGATCTCAGAGGGGAATGAATGATGTCACTTCCAATCACCAAGTTAAAAAAAATATGAATATTTTAATTGAAATAGAATTCTGATGAAAGCCAGCTGTTAAGTAATTTCCAAAATAAATGACTGCTCAGTTGGTGAAAATGTCTCAAGATAATATCAATTTAGACATCATAAAGTGAACACAGGATTAAATAAGCATGTAGACTATACCTGCAGTAGATTTGACATGCATTTGAGACATTTTTGAATAGTGCATTGAAAATTTACTCCAGGGTCTCTCCTCCCTATCCTCCCTAGGCTTTATTAGTTGAAATGGAAACCAGTTACATTTCTCCTTTTCTCTTAAAGCCACAGATCTGTGTGGAGGGTCAGCCTGACATTTTGTTGAAATAAGCCTGTAAAAGGATTCTTACATTGCAGTTAAAGATGATTGTTTCATTTGAGTGTAAGAATATCCATTTTAAAGCATTCTCAAAAATAAGCATCTTGTCACTTCAGGTGGTATTTAGCAGTAATTTTTTTAATATTTCAAACTTTCACTTAAATTTTAGTTAACATACAAAATAATATTAGTTTTGGTAGTAAAATTTAGTGATTCATCACTTACATATAATACTGAAGGCAGTAATACTTTTAGTCACATGTGTCTTCTTTGTAATCAATTAAATACCTAAATGAAATGACTGTGAAATGACTATGATTAAATACATAAATGAATTAAATACCTAAATGAAATGACTATGATTACAATTTATACTAGCAAATTCTATTCCCTAACAAGGATAGTAGTTCTATTGTGTAGGGGGAGCTGAAAGAAGACTCTAAAATGAAAATCTAACTTTTTTCTCTGAAAAATTCAGCATCTGAGAAACGTTGTATAGTAGACTTTGCAACCATAGACCATCTTAAATGTGCATATTATGCCTGCTCAGCTAAAATATCAAAAGAACAAGACTCACAAATGTAATGTTAAAGATAGATATGTCAACTTATCATGTCAAGTATTAAAGTTAATAAAAACAAATAGGAGGTCATCAACATGAGGAGTTATGTCATGTTTTGAGAGACTTGAAATAATCTGGTCTGAATTTTTCTCCCAGAAAGTACAGCTAATGTTAATTTGTTGTGAGAAAAGTTTCTCCTCACAGTTTCAAAGGAAAGAGAACCAAAGCAACTGGTTTCTTGCAACTTTACATTTCTTTAGCAATATATTTAAAGTACAGTTTTAGTAACTTTTGTAGATAAGGAAAACTGAAAGAGTCTACAAGCCATATCAAAAGAAATGAAATCTTGGGGAGCCTGGGTGGCTCAGTGGGTTAAAGCCTCTGCCTTCAGCTCAGGTCATAATCTCAGGGTCCTGGGATCGAGGCCCGCATCGGGCTCCCTGCTCAGCGGGGAATCTGCTTCTCCCTGTCCCTCTGCCTGTCTCTCTGCCTACTTGTGATCTCTCTCTCTCTCTCCCCCCTGTCAAATAAATAAATTTAAAAAAAGAATTAAAAAAAAAAGAAATGAAATCTTGCAGTTTGCAACGACGTGGATGGAACTAGAAGGTATTATGCTAAGTGAAATAAGTCCATCAGAGAAAGACAGTTATCATATGATCTCTCTGATATGAGGAATTTGAGGGGGGTCGTGGGGGTAGGAAGGGAAAAAATGAAACAAGACGAGATTGGGAAGGAGACAAACCATAAGAGACTCTTAATTTCACACAAAGAAACTGAAGGTTGTTGGGGGGTAGAGGAGGAGGGATAGGGTGGCTGGGTTAAGGACACTGGGGAGGGTTTGTGCTCTGGTGAGTGCTGTGAAATGTGTAATCCTGATGATTCACAGACCTGTACCCCTGGGGCAAATAATACATTATATGTTAATAAAAATAAAAGAGTCTACAAGGCCTTTGTTGTTAATTATGCCATCATGTGAATATAGAACTACTAGTTTTACAATATCAAACAAGTGTTTTGTTCAGTCATGAGTTATAGTACTGTTGGCTGTAAGCTCAATGCTAGTGAATCAACAATATATATTAAATAAGGTGTCTTTAAACAGAAACACACATAAAACAAGGTAATGTATTAATAAGTTGATGAAAATGTTATGATCAGAGGCTGGTGGGATTAATTCTAATCCTATATTGCCCTAGTTGCAATGGTTCAGTATTCACTAATTCAATGTTTGCAGCAAGTTTACAGAATATAACTGCCATGAGAAACAAAAATCAACCGTATCACATTTTTTTGTCATAAATTATTCATAGGCACAAGCAAAACTCATCTTATATTATGATTAAATGAACCAAAAGAACTTGTTTGCATGTAAACATTTATAATTACAGTGACAAATTTAATTTAGTGAAATATTTTGTCCTATAATTGAGAAATTTTCAATCATTGTTTACACAGAGATGCTGTATAAACAGAGCACAATACAGATAAGAAGGTTGATTCATGGAGAGATTTAATTTAATTAAATGTGTTATAATTCATATCTTTGTTAGTACATCTGTTTTATGTTGTAAAGGCTCACCCCATCCAAATCAAGTCTTTGTCAACAGACTTTTCGAAAACTACTATTAAAAAACCCCCAGATTTTTAAAAGATTGATTTCTGATTATGAAGTTCAAAACCATAGTTCTCAACTAAGGGAATTTGGTAATCCTCACTGTTGGCTCACATTTGGAAGCATTTTTTCATCTTATGTCAGGTGAATTTTAGGCAGTAGGTCCCTGTTCAACCCAGCTACCAGATCAACGCATTCTCTAAACTCGTTAAATTTTAACAGGCTACACAGAGTTCCCAAAGAGTTCATCTGACAGTAAGTGGGAAAGACGTTTTCTCTCTGACTTTTTAGCTCTTTTCAATATTTATGTACTGTGGTTAAAGTGCCTGAGCCATTTCAGCAAGCATTTGATTGCATCTTTGTTGAATTTTCAGACATGAGTCCTGATTACAGATGGCCAAGAAAACTAGATTGTTAGTAAGAGATAAGATTGTTAGTAAATAAGAGATAGCAACAACCTCTTCTTGTCATTTATTATGAGCAATATACAAATAATACAAATATATAATATACAAATAAATCCATGATTATTTTTTCTCTTGGCTATGGGCCAGGACTGATTTAACAGACATTATTTTCATAATATGTGGCAGCTGAAAAAACTTTCAGCTAGAACGGTCTCAATTTTATTTGGCTTAAAAGACTGTCCCTGAGAGCATCTCATATTCACCTGCATGATTCCCCAAAATGGCAACATTACACAAGTGAATATTTAGCTCCAAAGACTGAAAGAATTGCCATGTTGCATTACAAAGCATTTTAAGTGGGGAAATGGATTTCCAGCTATGAATATCATCAGAAGAATGTATTTTTTAAACACATAAGTTGTTAAAAGACACTTAGAAATATTAATTTACTGGATTAATTTTACTAGCTAAGATAAAACTTAAGTATTCTAAAGTCAAAATAATTCTAATTAGTATTTGTTACATAGGGCCAGAAAATGGAATTTTAAGTAAAAGTCAAAGTGATTGCATTAACTAATCATAATAGCTCTGTCTTTTTTTTTTAAGATTTTATTTATTTAATTGACAGAGAGAGAGATTACAAGTAGGCAGAGAGAGAGGAGGAAACAGGCTCCCCGCTGAGCAGAGAGCCCAATGCAGGACTCGATCCCAGGATCCTGAGATCATGACCTGAGCCAAAGGCAGAGGCTTAACCCACTGAGTCACCCAGGTGCCCACCTCTGTCTTTTAATATAGAAATGAGCTGCTATGCACTTGAGTCCCTAGGGTTTTCTTTTTTTAGTATATATTGCTAAGGCTGTAAGTTAGAATTTTATTTTTACTGTTCCAAAGTGTGTACAACAGTTATCTCCATTTGGTTTACCCCAAGAAACTTTTATTATGAAATAAGATTTATCAATATTTTAGAAGGGTTAAATGCCACGAGATTCTCTCCTAGGCTGAGGAATGTTTCTAGAAGGAGTTGTGAGATTGAACTAAACTGACTGTTGCAATTATAATTGTTCTAATCTAATCATATGCAGACTCTTCTGACTTTGTGATACTATTACTCCTCTATCATTTAATGGACTCCTCTCCACTTTTCCCAGTATAAACAAGCTTGTTTGCATCTCTAACTCTCAAGAATAGCAGAAAGCCCTTTTCCTCTGGTGCTGAATAAGTAATGTCCCACACCCGCCTCTATGGATTCAATCAACTCACATATGCCTTCGCTTTTTCTGAAACTTTATTCCAACAATTTTCACTGTCTCCCTGCAATGCCCATCTCTATTTATAGGACATAGCATTCTGAAAAAAAAAAAAGAAAAAGAAAAGAAAAGAAAAAAGAGCTCTTCTTTTAATGTGTCTCCTTTCCTTCATCAAGAAATGTATTAACATAAGATATTAACATAAGAGTCTTTAATGTTGCACATATTTCCCTTTTACAATTAGACTCTGCCTATTTCCACTCTGTTGAAATTTCTGGAAAAAAAGGAAAAATTTTACAAACAACTGCCTGATATCAAAGGCGTAGCATTATGGATTAGTATTTAATAATATAGGTTCTGGATCAGCCTGTGTTTTAACTGTCACTTTCTGCTGTATCGTGGGCAAGTTTCTTAATCTCTGTGTTGCAGTTCTCTCACTGTAAAATGGAAAACATAACAGGACCTATTTCAGAGAATTGTTTTGAGGATTAAATCAAACAATATTTATAAAACAGAACAGTGTTTAGTACATAGTAAGCACTATAAAGTGACTGTCAAATGAAATAAATCCCAAGCGTGTTTTTTTTTCGTTTCTTTTCTTCTAGCTCCACCTCTCAGCAGCCTTTGTTATTATTGATTAGCTCTGTAGAAAATGTAGAAAATCTTCACCCTTGGTGAAATTGTGCAGCCTGGCAAAGGGGCTGGTGGAAACAACAAAAGACACAGAGTATTGGGAATCTAGGAAAGAAAAAGGAGGTACGGGATTAAGTACATTTTTAACTATTTAATAGCTACCACTTCCTGGAATATTTTAATTTATTTATTTTATCTGTCGTAAATCTGTCTCTTGGTCATTGAACTTTTTATTGTTAGCATCTTTAGGACCAACTAGGCAAAAGAAGTCAATATTAAATCACCTAACATTTATATTTGCTAATGGGCCTACTTGTTAAAGGATCAGATGGGAGAATGGAGAGAATATATCTCTATCTAAAAGTATCTTTAAAGTAATATACTTGGGTTATCTGTCAAATGTATTAGCCATTGCTATCTTAGAATTGACCGTTCATTCTCAATATCTCCCAGCATGACGTGTTGTGGTCACCTGTTCCACTTTCTGAGACTACCAGGGAAATGAAGGAGCTTAAATGAGGTCATCAGGGAATCCACAGCTGAATCAGCATGAGAACCGACAGTCCTAACTCCCACTCTAACCCCTACATCTTCTAAAGCATAATAGCCCCTAAGGGAAAATAATCGTGAACAGGTTTCTAGAGATTGAAGTTGTCTTCCAAACCTGAAGTGATCTTATTTAAAAAAAAAAATCCAAACACAATTTATTTTGGTCTTTACAATGACGTTTATATATTTACAGTTCATCTGCTGCTGAAACAGCAGTAGGATAGTCTTTGAAGTGATGGGTTGTGTGTATATTGGCAGTGATGAAGATAAACAATGCCAAAAGACTCCTAAAAAGATTAAACTGTTAACCACAAATACACAGTTTCAGTTGGGAAGATTTATTTGTCGCTGACCATATTAGCCATTGTAGTTAACATTGGCTCTGGGAAAATCATACTTTGATTATGGGCCAATATGCAGTATTTGAAGAGCTACAGTTGAATTTATAAGATGGATATAGTTGACATTGCAGATTTTTTTCAACATCAAACAGTTAATGGAAAAAAATATCACAAAATGTTCCACTGGTTCCTAGCCTTTAAGCTTCTTTTGGCACGTCTAATAGTTTAAACTCGCTTGCATTGTTTCCTCACATTCTGTCTATCTGTTGCCTTATCTTGGTTCATGCACTAAAATGTTTTGTTCAAAAGTATGTTTTTTTATGAGTATGTTTGAAACTCTCCAAGCAGCCATCCATCTGAGGTAAAAGATAATGGAAATAAGGTTAGAAGTGGGCATGATAGAATTGGAGTGATGTCATAGGGTAATTGGCATTTACTACAGACAAATCATGTGCCTAGGTACTGATCTAAGCCCCTATTTCATATCAACCATAGGTGAGTGTGCAATTCAATACATGGCACTAACCACCAGGAGCTAGCACAGACTCCATAAGTTAAGGGGCTGCCTTACCTCAGAAAAGACTGCCCTACCTCAGAAACTAGTCACATCTGGGAGTCCATAGGCCACCTGCACTTTCAAATGACTGGCTATAAATTTGGAGGTTCTAACAACCCCCACAAATTCAATAATTTGCTAGAATGACTCAGAGAACTCAGTTTCATCAGAGAGAATGCAAATCAGTGGTACTAGTCAAATAAAGAGACACATGGGATGAAGTGTGAGGAGGAATGCAAAACTTATGGTGCCTTCTCCTTAAGGAGTAGGTTATCCTCCAGGCGTAGTGCATTCATCAACCAGCAAGCCCCAGTGAGCTCCTGTGTCCAGTTTTTATTGAGGATTCATTACATAGCATGACTGAATAAATCAATGGCCAAGTGATTGAATTTTGTCTCCAGTCCTCTTCCCCTCTTTGGAAAATCCCAAACATCTAATCATGTGGTTGGTTTTTCTGGTGACCAGCCCCGTCCTGAAGTTTTCTAGGGGCCCACCATGAGTCACCTCATTAGGTAATGAAGACACTTCCATTACTCTGGAAATCTCAAGGATTTTATCCCTTGGAAAAAAAGGAACCAGACAAATTCTTTATTTTACCACAGCCTCTTGCCTGCACTACCTTATTTAAGGTTTATAGGAATGTCATGACAAAGGTATTTTAACTCCACTCTAAAAATGAGAAAACTAAAGATAAAAAATTGCCAAGTTCACACTACAAGCTCATGGCAGAACCAAGATTTTGGTTCCAGCTTCACCTACTTCAAAGCCATGCTTTTCCTGCTACCTTAAAGAAAACCAGGTGAACAATGAATCTATACTGACAGGTAGGCATGCTTATAATTACTTATTTAATGTCTTTTTTTCTCTGCAAGACTATAACTTTTGAAAGAAATATGTGCTTTTACTGATGACAACTTCTACCCATGGCATCTAATACACACCAATTCCTACTAGGTTTTAGGTAAATATTTATCAAATAAGCAAGTGAACATGAATAAACTCATACTTGTCAGTCCTAGAAAAGACTGAAGAAACTGGGGAGTGGACAGGGAAAGACTCCAAAGTGTGAAGCATTTTAAGTTGTTAGAGAATTGGTGGATGAGATGAACAGGCTGGGTGGAATTGTAGCCAAGCATATGAGGACTGTGTGAAAGGAAGAGCATGTGGTTCAAGGCACCGGAGATCACTCAAAGATTTTTGATGCCACTACAAGCATGGTGTACCTGTGCGAGCATCATTGAGTTAACGACATTCTCCTTTCTACCTGCCTCCCTCAGAATTATGAAGAAAGTAAAAATGGAGAGGATTACCTGGAGGCTTATTCACTGCTGCCAAAAAAATGTTGGCTTTATGATGGCCTCTTGTACTGCTTCATACAGGTTTTGGACATCATAGGAGTTTCTGCCACTCTCCAGGGGCAATTACTGCTATTGCCATGGGCATCTGCATTTTAGGATCATTCCTTCTCTTTAGCAGCCTTCTTGATAATAGCCCCTTGCTCAACAAGTTGGCTTTTCTCTGGATATGATGATTTTCCAGGATGAGATAATGATGGCAATGATAAAAATTAGTAGTGTTTATGAGTGACTTGTCTCATTTAATCCTTATAATAATCTAATCGTGGGAGAACAATTTTGTCCCTTTATTACAGAGGGAAACATGAGACGTGGAAAGAAAATGTTAAGGAAATTGCCCAAAGTCATGTAGTTAATGATAAGCAATCTCAAAATTTTAAGGTAAGTCTGAATAACAGTCAGAGTTTCCAGTGAGAATGTATTAGAACATTTGGAGAAATAACTGATGTAAATATTTAAGAACCCCTAGTTTTTGCTATGGCTAACCAATCCTTGCTTAGGTGGGATTATTTTTATTTTTTGGTTCTGTCCTTTGAAAATTAGCTGTAATTTTCAGCTCTTTAGTTCCTTTGGGGGGGGGAAGAAAAAGAAAATAAATGATTATTCTTCTTTCTCCAAAATACCAGAAAATGTCAGCCCAACCTTCTGAGAAATTTGTCAAATGTTTAGACGATCTGATATAGCATCCCCATGGTGACACCACAAAGAATAAATAACAAGATAGAGGCTGTATCATAAATATTGATTCTTCTATGGCTAAGGCTTATTGACTTTATATAAAACTTGTCATTTCATTAAATCTATTGCAAACAATGCAACAAAGCTTTATTCTAGTTTTATCTTTCTAAATGTTGAAGTTGTCATGGTTTTTAAAAGTAACACTTTTTTTTAGTAAGTGTCATTAAGATGTAATCCTGCTTCTACCCCTTTTGAGTGTATGATGCTTTGAAATACAAGAATTTCTTTAACCTTTCACTATATGAAAAAATGCTCTAATATCTTAAAATACCACTTACTCGTCAGCTTAAAAGTGATATCTATTATATATTTCCCTCTTCATTTATTTGAGTGAATCCTCATTTCTTTGAGTGAATCTTTGGCATAAAGAAATAATTAGTGAAATTATCCAGCAAGAACAGCAATTAACATTTCATTATATATATCTTACCATTTTTTCTATGCCTATATGTGTATGTGTATATATGTGTGTGTGTGTATATAAATGATAAATATGTATGTATATATAAATTATAAAAACACTATTTTGTAATCTGCCTTTTTTACTTTCTACATTTTTTTAAAGATTTTATTTATTTACTTAACAGAGAGAGAGAGAGAGAGAGAGAGAGAGAGAGAGAGATTACAAGTAGGCAGAGAGGCAGGCAGAGAGAGAGGAGGAAGCAGGCTCCCTGCTAAGCAGGGAGCCCGATGCGGGCCTCGATCCCAGGATCCTGAGATCATGACCTGAGCCAAAGGCAGAGGCTTTAACCCACTGAGCCACCCAGGCGCCCTTTCTACATTTTTAAACATCCTTTAAAATATGTTACTTCTATGGCAATTCAGCAATAGCACCCTTTTTTGTCTGTAGATGTGTTTTCCTGGTGGACTACCTCGTAGAGTCATTATGGGACAGCTGAAATGGAAAGAAAGTTCTGGCTACTAATGCTTCCCTGACCCAACACTCGGTATGCTGACCTCAGTGGAGGATCCTGTTGCTGGTGTCTTGTGCCAAACCTGCTTCTTCTCCTCCTTTGCTCATCATCTAGGTCATTTGTTCTCACTCACTCAGGGGGCAATTCTTTCCCTTAGGGGCCATTTGGCATATCTGGATACATTTTGATTCTCATAACTGCGGTGTCATCTACTGGTATCTAGTGGGTAGAGGCTAGGATGCTTGATATACTGTAATACCAAGGTTGAGAAGCCTGGGCATGAAGTGAATGGTACTGTCATTCTCTGAGGCCAAAATTACAACTAATTAACAAGTAGATCTTGATAATGCCTATGATAAGATTTTTTTCTTAGGGGTGTTCTTTTGCTAGTCCTTTAAGGACTCCTTAAATTTATTGAGTCCTTTAATTTACTGGGTCCTTTCTATGTGCCACAAAATTGCCCTAATAATTTTGTATTTATTAATCTCTTTTGTTAATCCTAATGACTCTATGAGGGATATATTCCTATTTTCTCCATCTTGTGGATAAGGAAAATTAAATCTCAGGAAGGTTAAGTAACTCACTGAAGATGACATAGCTAGGAAGTGCAACCTGGGATTTGAAACCAGAATCTGTGCTCCTAGCTACTACATTTTATCATATTTGCTTTTTCATTCAGCGTCTGCCCTAGTTCAGACCCTTGTACTCACTCTTTCCATTATTATGCTAATTAATAACTAGCTTTTCTGACCCCATCTTGAACGGTTCACACTTCTGCTAGTGTAATCTTTCTAAAATGCAGTCTATTCCTTTCAATTTCCTGGTTATAACATTCTGACAACTTCCCACAGGACAATAGTGCCCTACTAAACTGCACCCACTATTCAAGACCTGAATTACATCTTCATTGCTCCTGGTCCCTGATTTATTCCTTTACTTTCATTGGGTCCTCTTCTCTTGGTCTTCATGGTAAAAACCTACCGAAACCACTGGTGCAAATTACCTTTGTCTAACTTTTTACTTTAATATAATTTCAGATTTAAAGAAAAGCTGCAAGAAGAATGCAAAGAATTCTCATATTCCCATCACCTAGAGCCCACACATTAACATTTTATTGTTTGCTTTATCCCTCCCTCTCTCTGAGTATAGATTTTTCTTATCTCTTCTAGAGTTCTTTGCAGACATGATGCCCTTTGCCCCTAAATAATTTTCAAGATCAGAGAAGCAACATTGATACTATATTATTATCTATTCTACACACCTTATTATGATCCTGCAAATTAGAAAATTTTTTAAAAGTATGGAAACAGAATGTATTTCAGTCCATGTTATAAAGGTCCCAGTATATCCTCCTGATTTGTTTTTTTTATCCAGACATTAAAATCAGTGAGACATTAATCAAGCTGGTTATTGGCTGCATTTATATTTACATAGTAGAATTCATATATCTGAATACCATTAACCACTTGAAATATCCCAAAAATCTGCAATGGTGAAATCATGTTTCAGATATAATTTTAAACACAAGGGTGAAATAAGCTGCTTAGGAGAAACATAAAGACAATGGATTATTTACTTTCATGGTTATGATGACCTTAACTCTTCTTTAGGTTATAGGAAGCCTATTAGGTTGAATTATCTTAAACTACTCACATGGAATTGAATATCTGGTTGGTCTACTCTGGTTACAAGGAAAAGGACTAGATTATTTGCTTTCCAAAGTGACTAAAGTCTGAAAGGAAACCTTATGAAGTATGTTTTTCAAAATGTTACTCAGAAAATGAATTATATATATTTTTAATGATCTAAAATTCATTTTTAAAGGTCTCTTAAACCTGTTATCTACTACTGTTGTGTACCAGCATTCTCCAGAGCTAGGATACTTCAAGTACTACCAGTTCTGCATTATTGGTGGAAGTAATACTGATAATAATATTTTTGATTTATTGAGAGCTTACTATGAACCAGATTATCAGGCTGAAGAACTTTACATAGAGAATATCATCCTATCCTTACAGTTATTTTTATATTTTGTCCCTAATTTACAGGAAAAGAAATAGTGCTACCAAGAGGTAAAATACCTTGGTCAAAGGACAGGTTCTCCCCCTGCTCCCAACTGTACCCTGCCAAGTGCTGGCTTTGGCCATTATATTATACTCTATTTCTGATAGAGCAGGATATGACCAGTTCAAATTACTCCAGCAAGAAAGCTGTATTGATTGCCAAAACATTTTTGTTACTATTCTAGAATCAACATTATTTGTTAAAATGAGTTATGGTTTATTTATAAAAGGGTTAGTGTTCATTATTGCTTAACAAAAGCATCAGGCTTTGGAAACTATAGTAATCTTCTGAGTGTGAGCTCTTTAAACATACTATTGAATGACCCATGAAGCACTGACTACCTCTTTTTGTCCAGAGCCATTTTGTATTACATTGGGTTATCTAGAGAGACTGGACTAGCCAGTGAGAACTGGACTGGCAAAAAGGAGGTGTGGATTCTAGTTTCTAACCTATACCTGACTAGTTACATTCCCCTAACTAAATACTTTTAGCTCTGTGGGCAGTGCTTATAAAATCAGGACATGCACAAAATTCCTTCCATCTTCTTACCCAGTTTTAAAAATGTTATCGTATTTATGGATAACTTTTTTTGCACCTTCACTCACTGACTGTGTATTTCTCAAGAGCACTGCATTTACAGAGATATGCTACATTTTTACTATCAAGGTTTTTATTTTTTTTAAAGATTTATTTATTTGAGAGAGACAGAGACAGAGTGGGGGTAGTGGCAGAGGGAGAGAATCTTCAAGCAGACTCTCCACTAAGCATGGAGCCCAACACTGACCTGGATGCAGGACTCAATCTCATGACCCATGAGATTATGACCTAATCCAAAGTGAAAAAATTGACTCTCAATCAACTGAGCCACCCAGGTCCCCCTTTACTATTTAGGGAAAATAGACTATGGGCTCCAAAAAATAAACTGAAGGTTTTAGAGGGTGAGGGGTTGGGGGGGATGTGTTAGCCCGGTGATGGGTATTAAGGAGGGCATGTACTGCATGGAGCACCAGGTGTTATAAGCAAACAATGAACCATGGAACACTACATCAAAAACTAATGATGTACTGTATGGTGACTAACATAACATAATAAAAAATATTTAGTTGCATTGATCTATCTCATACTTCTGCAATTCCCAAAGCCCTATTAACAAGTCTGATTTCTGTATTCTGCATTTCTGTAGCCTTGAATAGGAGTAGGATTTATGGAATTGTCGTTTTCAAAATTCTTCTGATACAGAGTTTGCAGTTCAGAAAACAAATCCCTAAGCATTGCCATAATATTTCGTTTATAGAATGTTGCTGGCCATATGGTCTGAGTGGCTTGAGAATGTCCTCATTTCTGCAGCTAAACAGAGTAAGCACTGCAGGTAGCACCACTAGGGTAGCCATAATCACTCTTTTTCTCCTCTTCTCTCTCCCCATCAATTTCTCTGACAAAGAATTTTAGCCTGGGCCTAAAAGTACATTAGTTTAAGTTGATCTGTGATGTAAGCTTAGAAAAAGTAATTCTGAGGATGTCAGGTTCCTTAGTTGGTCCTAAACATAGGTAATTCCATGCTGATTATTAGAGGCAAATATTGTTATTCCCATTTTGTAGCTAGGCAAGACTGTCTACATAACTTGCAGGGACAGTGCAAAACAAAAATGCAGGGACCCGTTTTCAAAATTAATACAAATTTCAAGATAACAATAGCAGAGCATTAAAGTAAGTGAGGGGTCCTTTGGGGCCCTCTGTGAACACACAGTTCCTCTGTGAATACACGGTTCCTCTGTGAACACACAGCTAGTGTGTACAGAAAGCCAGCCCCACATACAAGCAAACTGATGCTTAAAGAATTTAAATCACTTGCCTAAGGTCACACATTCAGTGGAGAACAGAGAAATATTGGAATCCATGTCTGTCCAATTCCAAAGTCAATTTTTTTTTCTACCAGACGTCTCTGAGTCTCCTAGTGGAGAACATTGGGCAACTTTTTCCTTTTGTTACTCTCCAGTCTAATTTTTTTTCAAATATCTCCTATATTATTTGGAAACTCCTTTCTCCTCAAAATCTGGCCAAATTTATTCCTAATTCCCAATGTGTAAGATTTTAAGGAGCAACTCCAGTTTTGCACACCAGTTACCCTCCTTATATTTCTTTGTACCTCCAGGTGCCTGTGTCTACACAAAAAATCTGATATACAACCTCCCCTAAAACAAGGATTTGTGAACTGAACTGTTGAGAGCAGTTAGAAGATTTAAATGTTTTAGTACACATAATGAACTTAGTCTGGTTCCTGGCACATGGTAAAGACTCAACTGGTATTAGCTATTATTAATATTACTGTTGGTAGTTAATATTGGAGGGTCAAATCTCAGGGCAGTAGACTGTCACCTTATTTGTTCCTGTACCCCCATTTCACTTCTCCCCTTTTTTTCTTCAGTTTAACAGGTGCTTGGATGCAGGGCAGGCCCTTCCCATTACACTCCTGTACCTATCAAATGACTTCTCTAAGAAAATATAGTTTCTTTGCTAGGAAGATTTCTATTGAATAAAATGTTCCTCATGTGACAAATCTCCCCTGTGCATAGAAAATCAGTGGGAAAAAGAACCCATGTAGTTATTTCTTCTTTCTTAAAAACATTTTTTAGTGCACTCTTTTTCCAATTATCTAGAACTAACCGCACTTATTTTAGCTAAATTGCAAAATTTTAAGAATTTAAATTTACTGTTGAGCACATCAGTAAGGATGACACTATTGTACTGGCAATCTTCACAAAAACCTACATTTTGAGATCTCTTTTTCAGTGAGTGTGATTAATTTATGCCATTTCTTTCACCAATTTCTCATTTAGTTTGTCCTTTTACAAATGCCAAAGTGACAGATAGCAATAGCCAAAGAAGCAATAGCATTCAAATTCAATACATGTTTACTATCAACAATTTGAAAAACACAAATTAAAAATTAAAATCACACTTAATGTTTTTACTCAGAAAATATTATTGTTCACATTATTGAAAATGGCCTTCCAGTCTTTTTTTTGAATGTACTGTACCCTATATTATGTGTTTATGTCATAGAAAGAGGCTGTTTTATAAATATGGTAAATTTTCTCTAGAAAAGATCTACCTGATCAGATTCCTGGTGGAAATATATGAGAATTTTGTTTTCTTGTTCTTGCATTCTTAATATATTTGTTGATTTCTCATACATCTATTCAGCAGTTTCTTAAATATTTTATCCAGATCTTAAATGTGTGTGAATACACATACAAATAACATATATCATATATAAGTGTAAATATTTAGTCCTCAAAAAATATTCATTCCTCAAAAATTCAATTGGTTTATCAGAAAAAAAATATTGCTATGAATAGCTTATATGACCATGCTAAACACTAGCATGGAATTCCAGAAGATTCATGAAAATGGTTATGTAGTTTTAATAACATCTAATTTCCCCTTGTTTTCTCTAAGTCAGCAGTTATAGTTCCTTCATGGTCCTGGAAAAATGCTCAGAATGTGTGACTTCACAGTGACTCAGGCATTTCAGTTCAGCTCAGATGGTATCCATTCTTTGAAGAATAAAAGAGAAAGAAAAAGCTATTCTTTGGCTAAACAACACACTCCTCTCTATTATTCCAATCTCTACAGATTGCTTGAAAAGTGCAGCATATTTGGAATTGCTTTCCTAAGAATTAAGCCTGGACAAACAAGCCCACGCCATTCTAAAAAAGAATCTGGATCATATGCAGCAGGCCAGGAAGCCAAGGTGGAGGAGGCCAAGGGAAAGGTTAGCGAGTGAGCGAGAGAGGGGAGGAATCCAGAGGTCTCCTGCGGGCATGTTCTGACTTCTGAAGCCCTTTCAGGACACAGACATAACTCTCTTTGCCAACAAATGATCTTACATAAGACCTCTCTTGCTCTTTCCCAGTGCATTCTTTTTTTGTTTGTTTGTTTCCCTAGATCTGACTTTTCTATGCCATTATCATCAGCATCTCTGCTATTAGAACCATATGTATGTTATAAATACAACCAATATGTATTTACCTCTTTATGGTCTCTAAAGGTGATGTTTTTATATTACTTAATAATTAATATTAGGATGATTTAGGACACATTTATCGAACATATACGTGCCAGACACAGTACTAAGTATTTCATATCTATTATTTTAATTATCTCATATAATCTTACTCTGCTCCTTTTACAGGTGAAAGGACTGAGGCTTAGGAAGACTAATTATTTCTTCCAAGATTATTTACCAAGTGATTGACAGAGTTGAGAACCAAACCAGATTATCTATCTCATTCTATTTTATTAAATCTTTGTTAAATTGAATAAAGTATACATAATATGATGATGGATTGCACCCAAAAGCATAAACAGATGTGTTCTAGGCAACAGATTATCCAACTCAACGAACATTTACAGAATGCTATCATCGGCTAGCAGGCACTAAGCTGCAAGAAGGGAACACAAAGATCAATCAAGTGTGTACCATGGAACTCTCTCTGTCAACAAGAGAGGGGACTCTCTCCTCAATGATCAAGTAAACTTCTTTCATGTCAGCAACACCTACAATATACCAGACATGGTACTAGACATGAGAAGAATGCAAAAATAATCAAGAATTCATCTTTGTTTCCAGAAGCTTGCAGAAAAATGAAAACAGGATACTCAAGGCTGCCTAGTATAAGTTAAAGGCCTATGAGTTGAATGCAAAGAAGAAGAAATCTTGTTTCCTGAAGAGTTTAGCCAGTGGTGATTCAAAAGTGAATCATCAAAAATATATGGGAAATAAAGATGACAATGTTTTTCCTTTTATCAAAACCATATAGTGTATACTTCTAGTCACTATTACTTGATAACTCATTAAGGAGAGTAGTTCAGGTTCTGGTAAATTAAAATTATCTAAGGGGTATTACTGTTTTTGTCAGTGGTACTTGATACTAGTGGAACTCAAATCCTATAAAGTGAAGACTATAAGAGCCATTAGCCCAGGGGCACCTGGGTGGCTCACTGGGTTAAAGCCTCTGCCTTCGGCTCAGGTCATGCATGATCCCAGGGTCCTGGGATCGAGGCCCGCATCGGGCTCCCTGCTCAGTGGGGAGCCTGCTTCCTCCTCTCTCTGCCTGCCTCTCTGCCTACTTGTGATCTCTCTTTCTCTCTCTCTGTCAAGTAAATAAATTAAAAAAATCTTTAAAAAATAAAAAAATAAATACATAAATAAAATAAAATAAAATAAAATAGCCATTAGTCCATTCTTTAGAAGAGCCAAAAGATGTGAATCAAGTGAATCTTATTGTTCAGGTGTATTGGTCCTCTTTGGGACTCTAAAAATAGGAGATAATATTTCAAACTTGAAAGAGGTAAATTCAGGGTGAAGAGTAGAATGAATGATTTACATAGCATGTGGTATATATATATGAATCTTGTTGCCCCAGGAAACTATAATGTTAAGAAGCTTTGTGTTTTTGTTTTTGTTTTATTGTGTTATCTTAGTCACCATACAGTGCACCATTAGTTTTTGATGTAGTGTTCCATGATTCATTGTTTGTGTATAACATCCAGTGCTCCATGCAATCCATGCCCTCCTCAATACCCATCAGGCTCACCCATCCCCTGAAACCTCTCCCTTCTAACTCTCTGTTGGACTCTGGGAAACAAAAAGAAGCTCTCTGTTATGATGGTTAAGAATCTAAGTCAGACAGAGCCCTATACAGAGTCTAGATTGCAATCACTTGCTATGTGATTTTTGGCAAATAGCAGTCTCCCTAAACCTCAGTCTGTTGTTTTTTAATCTCAAATATTCAGAAAATGAAATTGCCAACTAATTAAAGGTGAAACCATGAAGGAAATGGGCTAAGAGTAGAAGCTCCCCTTACCTTCTCTTCTTCATGTCTTTAAATCCCAACTCTGTGGCTTTCTGGATAAATCAATACACTTTTATATATCTATACACTAAACACAGTGCCCAATATAGATACTCTATCTATAGTACCTGTCAAATAAATATCTACTAAATATCTATAGTATCTATTAAATAGTAGAGTATCAACTAAACAAGGAATAATAATTATTTTTATTTTAAATTTTCATGATTAGTTTTAAGTTGTACTGTTACTGAAGTTAGAATACTTTCCTGACCCACTAAGACTGGCTACCACAATTTTTTGCAAGTATTTTCTGTTAGCAATGTCAATATCCCAAACATGATACATAGTTGAGTGATCAAACCATGTATAGCATTTACAATATTTTCATTTCTGTGCCTCACACATCTAATCTGGAAATATTTCTGGGTCATTTACTTTCCATACGGGCATGGCTTTCCTTTTCTTACTCCTGGAATTCACCTTATTAACTGATCAATGAACACATGTGTGTTAAGCACTTGCCATCTAGTGAATACCATACTTTCTTCTCTCTTGGAGTTTATAGCCTCATGGAGAGGGCATTGAGTAATTTTCTTACAAAAAAGTGTGCTGGAAAATGGAAGCACAAGCTTTTGGGGAGAAATTCTAGGAGACCAAACCTCACCTGAAGAGTCTGCAAAAGCTTCTCTGAGAACATGGACTTAAAGTTGAACCCCGAAGTATGTCATGGGTGGGAGTGTTACAGATAGAGGATAATGCTGATATAGCCCTAAGGGAAGAGAAGGCTAGTCGTTAACATCTTTTTCACCTAAGAATAGACACTCTCCAGACCTATTTTACACTCCCTGGGAAAAAATCTCCAGGATTCATCCTTGGTTGCAGATATCCTCTTCATGCTCTAAGTTCTCTCCCAGAGACAATTCCTGAAACACCACTTTTTCTTGTCCTCTTCATTCCCGGTTAGCTTTGCACTGGATTTTTTTTTAATAGACTTTACTTCCTAGATTTAGAGTCTTTGATTTATAGAAAAATTGAGAAGATAGTACAGAGCTCTCATATACTCTACACACAGTTTCCTTCATAAACATCTTAATTAGTATAATGAATTTGTTATAATAATGAATCAGTATTGATAAATGATCCTAACTAAAATTCATACTTTATTCAGATTTCCTTAGTTTTTACCTTATGTCCTTCTTCTGTTCCAAAATGCTATCCAGAGTCTCACGTTAGATTCTGTTGTCAGAAAAATTAGGTTACTCTTGGCTATGACAATGTCTGAGACTTTCCTTTCTTTTGATGGCCTTGATGGGTTTGAGGAGTACTGCTCAGGTATTTTTTTTTAATGCCCTTCTACTTGAATTTGCCTAGTGTTTTACTCATAGTTAGACAGGGATTATGTGTTTTTGGAAGAACAAAATTGAGGTAAATTGCCATTTAGTCACATCATATCGAAAGTATAAGCTGATAATGTCAATATAACATCACTATTGATGTTGACCTTGATTCTGGTGAAGCAGTGCTTTCCACTGTAAGGTTATTCTTTTTACCCTGTTTCTACACTATGTTTTCTTACACTTTGCATAATCCAATACTACTTCTTTTGTTGTTCAAATTATTCCATCTTTCAACCATTGTGAACTATTTCAGTTGGCTTCTGTGTCCCTTTGACATACCCCCATTACTGTAGGTTTTCTTTTTCTTAACTTCTGGCACTACAAATGTTACAGGTTCACTTTACATATTTTCTGCCTTAGTCCTGAAGTCAGCCCTTACTCCAAGAAGTTCTGGTTTCTTTTGCTGGAACAGGTATTAGAAACCAAGATCTGGGAGCTCAGTGTTCTGCATTACACTGTAGTAAGCTGCAGCTAGTATATTCATGAAAATAACTGCTGGTCCAAATGCACAAAGCATAAGAGAAAACAGAGCTGTCCTAATGAAAATTGGGAAAGAGCTTAACCTAAATGTAATAAACTCACTCATTCTTTTGCATTATTTGGTTGGTCAGTGTTAGTAGTGGAGTGCTATGAACAGCAGCTTGTGTTCTTGTTACTCCACATCAGGAGATTTCAGTTACATGCTAAAAGCTAGAGGTAGTGGCATTTTCATGGATAATCACTAAAGTATTAAGGTCAGATGAGAAAGAGCTTAGGTAAG
This sequence comes from Ailurus styani, assembly GCA_002007465.1. Taxonomy (NCBI): domain Eukaryota; kingdom Metazoa; phylum Chordata; class Mammalia; order Carnivora; family Ailuridae; genus Ailurus; species Ailurus styani. The sequence continues at coordinate 393,084 of LNAC01000711.1, forward strand.
ATAAAGCAGTATGATGCAAAATTCAGGGACCAACTCAGAGAAGTTGGGTCACAGAAAGAACTATGAAATTGAAGTGAAAAATGGAAATTTTAATGTATTAAAAAGAAATACCTGAACTAAAAGTAAATACAACTTATTGAGCTGAAATTAAAAGAGATGATAAGTGGAAGAATAAATGGAAAAAGATAGGGGTCAGATGTTAGGATGATAAATTGTATCAATAAAGGACTTTTGAAAAGCATAAAGTGGGGAAGAATCTGAAATTAGAACAATCTTCAGCAATGCAGGATCTCTTGTCTAGTTAAGTTAACCTACTGATGTGAGGAATGAGTCAAGAAAATTCAGATGGTACATGGAGGATTGACTGGGTGATGAGTATATAATACCCATTATAGCTGTGGGCAAGACTACTACATGGTTTGTGGCCCAATCATGATTTTTTCAGACTTAATGATATTTGGAAACAATCTTCAAAGCTATAGTTAGCAACTTAATGAAGACTGTCTCCATTAGATTTAGATAATAACACTGCAATTTTCTTTCCTAACATATATCTTATTTATTGCTTTATTGTACATGTTTAGTTTAGACATGGAAAATACTTTCTGAGGTTACTGATGATTTTCAGTAATGAATGAGCCCAACTACAGGATTATGTTTCATATCTAACTACGTGGAAGTTAAGTCTTTTAGTGCTTGTTTTAATCGCTATGTTCTGATATTTGTTAGAAAAGATATTTTCGATTGACAGGTATCTCACATGCTTTTCCCAAATTCTGATTTTTAACAATTTTCTCTAAAGAAGTATTTTATAAATGACCATTCTTATATTTGATACATTGGCAAATATAATTTTCAACCTCCAGAGATATTTAGCTGATTTTCAATATCTCTCAATGGTGGGGGGGCAGATAGCTTACATGTCAGGATACATGCATCTGTCAAGTAAATGTTGGGCCAGGTTTTCACTTTTCCTTTACAATGGACATAAGAAGTAAAGAAATTGGCTCACCAAAGCTGGGCAATAGACGTAGAGCTGTCAGTGTTGTATTCCCACACTCAGAGAGTTTAAGGTTCTGGGCTGTGCCGTTGTTGGAGTCTTGCCCAGGATTGGTTTGGTTTGCAGTTTGCACTGCTTTCCTGAAGATTCTATGGCATGATGCATTGCTTTCAGGATGACATGGCTTATAGAAGCACCTTTAGCTCCCATTCCATTTCATCATATAGGATATGACTCCATCATGTAATTTTGACATGAAAGATATTGACTGGTAGCCTTCCTCATATAGCACCATACCAAGTTTATACTTGCAAATATTTAGAAAAAAACTGTTAAAGCAGCAAACTTAGTATCCTTAGAAAAAAGAGTGGAGATTTAGATGTGATGTTTAATGCTCAGAGAGAGAAGGTAAAGATTTTGAAAGTGTGACATTCCTTGATGACGTTAGAAATTTGCATTTAATAATTATGGCAAAATAAGCATTATTATTAGGCTTCTGTTGTTGTAGTGTAATAATAAATATCAATGTTATTGAATTGCTGTAAGTCACTGAAAGATAATTCAGTCCCTTTTTCTGATTATGGGTAAGACAATATGACTCCTTTTTAAATATTATTTCTCATATTAAGAGAAACTTTAATAATAATAGATATAAAAATAGCTAACATTTATTGAAATCTTTGTAGGTGTGATGCATTGTGCTAAGCATTAAGCGTGGATCACCTTACTCACTACTTTGGGCATGTAGTATCATTACACAAGTGTAAATTTTTGGCATTTTGCCAAAGATCTCTTGAATACAAATGCCTAACAGATTTTGTGATTATAAATATTTTTTGAATTCTGAGTTAATCTCTCCTATTTCACTATTAATGTAGTTTTTTTTAATTATCAGTAGATAGTAGAAATAGTGGCCAAGAAACTTCCAGTTATGGATGAATAAATCATGGGAATAAAAGGTATGACAGGGAATATAGTTGATGATACTATAATAGCACTGCATGGTGGCAGGTGGTAGATACATTTGTGGCGAGCATAACATAATATATAAACTTCTCAAATTACTGCATTGTATACCTGAAACTAATGTAACATTGTGTGTCAACTATATTTTAATAAACAATATTTTTTCAGGGACACCTGGGTGGCTTAGTCAATTAAGAGTCTGCCTTGGGTTCAGGTCATGGTCCCAGGGTCATGGGGTTCAGCCCCATGTTGGGCTTCCTGTCTCTATCTCAAATAAATAAATAAAATCTTTAAAAACATATTTTTTCAATACATAAACCCACTAAAAATATCAGGTAATAAAGTTTCAGGAAACAAAAGAAGGTTGTAACTTATACAAACAAAAAGAATTCAATTAAACCCAATATACCTGTTAGAAAGAATAAAAGAGAATGAGGCAACCTATGGAGATCTCTGTGTTAAAAACAAGGCAACTGGCACAAAGTGGAGTCATTTATACTAAATGCCATGCCACCAAACCGAGAAAATACTTAATTAGTTTTGGCTTTCACAGAAACAGAATCCTAAACCAGTCAGAAGGATTCACCTGGTCAGCACTAGTGAAGAGATCTGCCCGATAGACCCCTTACATCCCCTAAAGGAAAGCGACCTTGTTGTAACTAATCCACTTTTTGCTAGTATAACTTCCTTGTTCCCTCTTCTTTCTGCCTATAAAAGTCCTTTGTTTTGTACAGCTCCTCAGATCTCCTTTCTATCTGTTAGATGGGATGCTGCTCAATTCATGAATCATTGAATGAAGCCACTAAGACCTTTAAAATTAAAAAAGAAGCAATAGAGACTGATACACTATAAATGTTATATTAACTCTTTATAATGCCTTTGTAATAAAAGTGAATAGAACTTGTCTACCTTGTTTATAGATTTTATACTGGGTATTTTCTCATCTTTCATGAAGCAGGTAAGAATGGGGAAAATAAGAATGGGTCAGGAAGTTCTGTACCTAACATCCAGGCTAGAACGCTGAACTTGTTTATTTGTAGAGCATAAAGTGTATTTGGATTAACCACTACCTCACATACCCTCCACCTCAATTTTTGTTAAAACAGTTAACTTGTTTACCTTCAAGGCACCATGTAGTTTACTTTAAGGTTTGATTCTTTGCTTTTGTTATTGTTTATTTCCTTCAAAAGCAAAAGATTAAGTCATTGTTATGAGAACAAACTCAATTAGTCATGTTTTCCTCTCTAGCCAAAGCATTCTTAATCATAAACGCATGGACTAATAATGTGGAAATAAATGACAGATGTACCAGTGCAGTTCGAATGCAAATATCAATGCCCCCTTTTTTTAATGAAACCATAAACACAATAAATCTTGTACTACTCCGAAACCATTTTATAAGTATTTAGACTAATCTCTGATGACACTCCAATTTACCAAAGTCCACTGAAGTGAGATCACTAAATAAGCTTATTTTCAGACCAAAAGTGGGCCTACCAACCCATCTGTCATCAAAAATAATTTTAAGGACCCAGAGAATGTAAACTTCATGGTAACAGGGACTTAGTTTCATTTATGGCTACACCTTCAACACCCAAAGCAGACCTTGAGTATTTATAGCATGAGTCAATGAATGATAGGAAAAAAATAGGTGGTGAGCAACACATTTTTTTCTGTTCTTTGGGTTAGTGCACACTTAATGTGTTCACTCATTCATTTATTTATTTCACAAATATTTAGAGGACTTTTGTTTTGGGTTGGGTTCTGTGCCAAACGCTGAGGATAAAGATATGAATAAGGCATATATTGTTTCTTACCTTCTGCTGCTTATGGTCTGGTCTTATTTCCCACTAAAGGAAGTCTATTGTCTGTTCACATACTGTACTGAATGTTAAAAAGCTTTTAAAGATCTTATTGAATATCTGCAGAGGAAAGTCACAAACATGATAATTCCTCTGATTGGATGCTTGACTTTTTGAAATTCATTGCAAAACAGGGTCAAAAATTTTTGGTTTTTCCATTGTTGTAGGCTTAGAGACTAGAACATTACCTTTCCTTTCCTACCTAGCAGGTAGATATAGGAATAAAGAAAAAATAAGGGAGAGGGCACTTGGGTGGCTCAGTTGTTAAGCATCTGCCTTTGGCTCAGGCCCTGTTCCCAGGGTGCTGGGATTGAGCCCTATTTTGGGCTCCCTGCTGAGCAGGAAGTCAGCTTCTCCCTCTCCCACTTCCCCTGCTGTCTTCCTTCTCTCGCTGCGGCTCTCTCTGTCAAATAAATAAGTAAAATCTAAAAGAAGAGAGAGAGAGAGAGAGAGAGAGAGAGAGAGAGAGAGAGAGAGAGAGAAGAAAAAGAAAAAATATGGGAAAAAAAGAATGTATTAAGGATCAACTGTACTAAATACTTTAGACATCATCTCAACAGAGACAAAAACCCAGTCAATTTTTAGATTGTTAATTCTACTTTACAGGTGGGGTAATAAAGTGGGACGACAAAGTAACTTTTCCCAAAACCATGCAACAGACCAGTAACAAAGCCTAAATTCAAACATGGGCTGATTCACAGGCTTACTTTACCCAGTAACCCATGAATCCTTACTTGCAATTCCTGCCATAGATTACCTTTTGGTTTTCTATTTTAGCAAGTTTGGAAAAGGGTTCATACCAAACTCAGGGGCTTTTCATTCTGGGCAATGCCATGTGCCAAAGATGTTAATCAGACAAATCTAGATGATGTAGTTACAGACACCACGATGATTTCTGTGGCTAACTTCAACAAAAGTTTATTTCTTGCTCATGTAAGGCCTGCTGCAGGACCAGGCACTCTCCAAGTTAGTGGTTTTCTATACAGCAACCTGTGACCCAGACTGAATGACACTTTGCCACCTTGTCTTACACCATAGGCAAGAAGTCTCATCATTCAGAGGGGCAGGGGAAGAAATCAGGCAGAGCTGCACAGCAGCAGCTCAATGCTTCTATTCAGAGGCAACACTATCTCTGCTCATATTTCCCTCACCTGCCAGATCATACAGTCATGTTCACTTTCTAAAGAGTAGGGAAATGTGATCCATTCATATGTCTGGAAAAAAATGACATTCATATTGACAAATAGTTGTTATGTCTACCAGACCAGCAAACCTGTCTCTGTATATATGTCTTGACTTGGTTAACTTCTGTATTTAAAAGATTATCTGATAGCACTGCCATTTCTTGTTTAGCACTTTTTATTTTACAGATGGAGGTCCTCTCAACAACATCCCTATTTAAATGCCTTTGTGTTTACCTTTTATGAAAGCAATGCAGTTCATATTGAGAAATTAGAAATTACAGATAATCCACAAAAGTAATAAAAAGAATCGCCCACAAAACTATAATGCCACTATTCTTTAGCTGTAGCTTTTCCTAGCAAGCACTCAGGAAGATGCTGACATGCTTCCATACGTCCAGCAGCTAATCTGAGAATCCTGGATGGTCCTCAGAAGTGCCTCCTTCAAGATTCTAAAACTGAAAGCATCCCAAAACTTTAGCCCAGAAAGTGGAAACATGTTCACAACATATGGTCTATTTTTAATTTATATAAATGACCACATTTTCTTCCTTATTGTATAATTAATTCTGTTTGAAGTTACATCCATTATTCTAGGTGTGTCATATTTTAATTTAGGTTTTACTCATTCTTTTTGAGCCACTTACATTTTGTCACATTTCTCTTTTAATATTCTTATTTACTTGAGAACAGGAACAGACATACAATTTGTTTGTTGAAAAATCGGAATTAGAACCTAGGCTTTCTGCCTTCAAGTCTCTCTATTTTTTCTATATCAAGATATATAAAATTAAATTTTAATTAAGCCCTCTAGAACTAAGGTATCAATATGAAATAGTATTATTAAATAATTTAATATTCATGCACTGAGTATTTTCTATAAGGCAGATCATTTGTTAGAAACTAGAAATATAAAGAATCATACAAATCCCCTCTTTTTGAGAATTTCATTACTGATAGATTTACATACAGAATATAATACCATGAAATAAAGAAATAATGCTTTATAATATAGCACTGAAAGTCCTTTTTTAATATTTTATTTATTTATTTTATTTTAGAGCGAGAGAGAGGGGTCAACATGAGAGAGGAGCAGAGGATGAGGGAAAGAATCTCAAGCAGATTGAACACACAGCCAAAGGCAGGCTTGATCTCCATCCTGAGATCATGACCTCAGGTGAAATCAAGAGTCAGACACTTAACTGACTGAACCACCTACGTGTCCCTGAAGTATCATTCTTTAATACACGTGATAGTAGCTTTTTTAATCCACTGCTATACTGTACTCTACTGCAAGTTGATATGAAAATTTGTAATGATCTTTCTTTCATTGTCACATGTCAAATATTCATTTTCACTATGGAAAAAGAAGCATTTTAGATACTTCTTACTGTTTTGATCTGGTTATGAGTTTGTTCCAACATTCTTTTCTTTTTTCTTTTATGGCATCTTCTAGAGTCTTAAACTAGTTTCTGATTATGTTTGATGTAGTCATTGTCAAGTGCATTTGATCTGCCAATGCAAATAGAACTGAGGTGAGCCTGTTGAGTATATAAAATATTTTTTTTCCAATGCCTTTGACCAATTAAGTAGTAAAACACAGTGGTGGTATTTTGTTTCCTTAGTGACCTGAAAATACATTGTAAGTTTAAAAAGTGTTTCTAAAGTGTCTTGAAAGTTATTTCTACAATTACTGTGGGTATTCTGACTTTTTCTTTTTAGGCCACTTCAAATTTTGACTTAAAAAAAAAAAAACCTGAACATGTTTCTTTTCCAGAGCTGATCAGATTTTGCCAACTTACAGGATCTGTAAAGGATCCCTGAATTCACATGAAAGTTCAAGTCTTAGGATCAGATCTCTTTAGAATTAAGATTCATATTCTTAAAAAATATCATTTCCTTTGATCCCTCCTTTTTTTAAGAAATAAAAGATCATTTGGGGGAAAATTAAAATGTTTGAAACTCAAATGCATTTAGAAAATTAAGTTGCCCTCACGTGAGCAAAAGGTCAAAGTAGATTCTTCTTAATAAATTTTATTTTTTTCTATTGCACTGAACTACTGGGTAAATTAAGTATTTTGATGTTTGAATTCCTTTAAACCTTCTCTCTCTCCAGGAAAATTGCCACATGTCAGAGAAATCAAGATGAATATTTTCCCATTTGACTTCTCTCCCTTCTTGGATCTATGTTCTTACAAGTGGGATTTGGATACTTTATCATTTATAATTTTGATTTATTTTCAATCATTTAACTGTGAGTTTTATTTCTTCTTTGCTTGTATTATTTGTTTATTTTTTATTTTTTGCCTTGAACCCTAGTTATAGATTCCCTTACAGTAGTAAGTAAACATTCAAGTTAATTATTCAATTTAGTGAAACCCTTTAAATTGTTAAACTCAGAAATGGCTATGTAGTTGTTGATACTAAAGGAAAACTAATGAAACCCATGTGATTGTGTAACCAAACAATGATTGCTAAAAGGATGCTTTCTTTTAAAAATATTATAATATAGTATTTCATCTTATAACTATTAAATATGGACATATTTTAAAAAATAAGTACAGAGAGTGTTGTATGAAATGCTACATTATTTAAGGACTAAGAAATAATCTTTTCATTATACTTAGCAAGGGTTAGAATTTTTTTTGAGATTTATTTAGTTTAGAGAGAATGACAGAGAGGAGAGTGAGAGTTGGGGGGGGGAGGAACAGAGGGAGAGGGAGAGAGAGAATCCTAAGCAGACCCTGCTCTGAGTAGGGAGACTGACACAAAGCTCAACATCATAACCCTGAGATCATGACTGAGCCAAAACCGAGTCAGATGCTTAACCAACTGAGCCACCCAGGCACCCCAAGTGTTGGAATATTTACAGTATTATATTCAAGTTTGGTAGCACATATAAAACTAAGTGTACAAAGGCTGGAATAAAAAACAATAAAATGATGGAAAAGCATGTAAAGCAATAGGTAAAAGAGTTGAGTTTCTGAGCCTGAAAAAGAAGAGTTGTGGCAACTGTTGTCAACTCCACTTTATATGTGACCAAATGTGAATATAATGAGGTTAAATATATTGACCACAGTCATGAGGTAAAGCAGGATTTGAATCCAACGCTTACATCCAAGCAAGATTTGAATCCAAAAGTCAGAACTCCAGTATATAATAGTGTAGCAGCAAAACCTTGTGTGAGCACAGATCACTGGATGCACAAGCAGGAACTCATGACATAATCAAACTACATCTCCATCCTTATTTCCCACCACTCACTCAGTCCAGGTGTTCCAGTACAAAAACTGTGGCAGGTCTATGATAGCTCTACAGACACACAAAGTCACAAACATAACCTTGATTCAGAAATTAAAATGCCCATTTCTATGAGTATAAGCCAAACCAAGAACTGGATATTAAAACTGACCTCCTCCACTAGATCCTGCTCTGGACTGGAAATTTTAGTAGAGAGGGAAATTATATTGTCTTAGCTTCCTGTTTCTCCATTTGAGCTTCTCAGTCTGTTCTCATCATCTGTTTTTCCAAATTCCCATCATGTTTGAAGCTAAGGGGAGGAGAGAGAGGATATAAAAAGGAATAGAAATAATTCTTCCTGGTGCAATGGAAACAGGGCTTTGTACTATCTGGATTTGTTGAATAGACTCTTCCTGTCCAATGACAATTTATGGGTCCTCCAGATGTTCCTTGCTAGGCCTCTTTCTCCTAGTTTCTTTATTCTGTGTGGCCACTTGCAACTCTTTTCATAGCTCCTGGTCTATCTGGCAGTACATATTTAGTCTTTTCCTGCAGAGGCCCTTTTAACCCCTGCAGATAGTCCTATTGGGCAGTACGTAACTATAGGTCCTGAAAAGACACTGCTACATCCTAGCAACATCTTTTTTGTATGTTCCACTACTTGTCCATAGGGAAATATTCCCTTAGTTTATGCTTTGCCACATTGGCAGCGAAGGCTCTTCTCCAAATAGCAGTACTCGGGATGTCACTACTGCAGTAAACAGTCTTACTTCTTTGTTGTCTTGATGTCCTGGGGTCAACACCCCCAAAATTTGAAAACACATAGAAAACTTTCAGATGGTCCTGTAAGGACCATTCTCCTAGATGTGAGGTGGAAAAGCACACTCTTTCCTCTCACCTTTGTGGTGGGATGTGGACTCTCAGTGCAGAAACTGTTGTCTCCAAAACAGTCCATTCTTGTGATTTGTGGTAGTTATATTCCATAAAGTCACCAAAAACACCAGAGGAAATATGGGAGTAGCTTTCTACACCTCTGTTCTCAACATTTTCATTAAGCCATCAATACATAAACTTGCTCTACTTGCGTTTCTGCTTAAAGACCCCTTATTTTAAAATATGTCATTGCTTCATTAACATTGAAATCACATCCATCAGAGCTATAACTCATGTCTGGACAAAACGTATCTAACACATGTATTCTCTCCAGAAGGCACGTGTAAGCTGTCCTGCACTTAGAAGACTAGGCAATACTTCAAAACTATGCTTATGACAATTTTAACAGCAGAATCATCAACAAAGAGCACAAAAATGAGACCATAACATTAAATATTTCAGTATGAAAGTTGAAATAAGAAGGCAGAGTGCTGCCTTGTTTGACTTCAGCTGGGAATATGTGCATAGGGTGATGCAAATTTTTCACTGCTCTGCACATGTCCAGGAATGACCACAAAAGTGCAGCTAACATTGAATTTGGGGCTGCAAATAAATTGTGATGAGCAAGCAAGTTTGTAAGTACAAGATCTATGAATAACAATGATCAACTATAGAGTTAAGGGTCCATATCTGGACTCTCCACTCTGTTCCATTGGTCTATGTGTCTGTTTTTGTGCTAATACAATGCTGTCTTGATGATCAGAGCTTTGTAGTAAAGCTTGAAATCAGGCAGCATGATGCCCCCAGCTTTGTTTTTCTTTTTCAACATTTCCTTAGCTATTCAGGGTCTTTTCTGGTTCCATACAAATTTTAGGATTGTTTGTTCCAGCACTTTGAAAAATGCCAGTGCAATTTTGATTGGGATGGCATGGAAAGTATAGATCGCTCTAGACAGTATAGACATTTTAACAATGTTCATTCTTCTGATTCCACATGGTCAAATAATCTTTGACAAAGCAGGAAAAAAATATTCAGTGGAAAAAAGGCAGTCTTTTCAATAAATGGTGCTGGGAAAATTGGACAACTATGTATAGAAGAATGAAACTCGACCATTCTCTCGCACCATACACAAAGATAATCTCGAAATGGATGAAAGACCTCAATGTGAGGCAGGAATCTATCAAAATCCTAGAGAGGAATATAGGCAGTAACCTCTTCGACATTGGCCACAGCAACTTCTTTTGAGACACGTCTCCAAAGGCAAAGGAAACAAAACAAAAAATGAACTTTTGGGACTTCATCAAGATAAAAATATTCTGCACAGCAAAGGAGACAGTCAATAAAACAAAGAGGCAACCCATGGGCAGAAGACATGAACAGACACTTCTCCAAAGAAGACATACAAATGGCTAGCAGACACATGAAAAAATGTTCATCATCATTAGCCAGGGAAATTCAAATCAAAACCACATTGAGATACTACCTTACACTAGTGAGGATGGCCAAAATTAACAGCAAATGGCTAGCAGACACATGAAAAAATGTTCATCATCATTAGCCAGGGAAATTCAAATCAAAACCACATTGAGATACTACCTTACACTAGTGAGGATGGCCAAAATTAACAGAACAGTAAACAACAAGTGTTGGAGAGGATGTGGAGAAAAGACAGCCCTCTCATACTATTGGTGGGAATGCAAGTTGGTGCAGCCACCTTGGAAAACAGTGTGGAGATTCCTCAAAAAATTAAAAATACAGCTACCCTATGACCCTGCAATTACACTACTGGGTATTTACCCCAAAGATAAAGATGTGGTGAAAATAAGGGTCATATATACCCCAGTATTCATAACAGCAATGTCCACAATCGCCAAACTGTGGAAAGAACCAAGATGCCCTTCAACAGACAAATGGATAAAGAAGATGTGGTCCATATATAGAATGGAATATTATTAAAAATACAGCTACCCTATGACCCTGCAATTACACTACTGGGTATTTACCCCAAAGACTGAGTGAAATAAGTCAAGCAGAGAAAGTCAATTATATGGTTTCACTTACTTGTGGAGCATAAGGAATAACAGGGAGGACATTAGGAGAAGGAAAGGAAAAGTGAATTGGGGTAAATCAGACAGGGAGATGAAGCATGAGAGACTGTGGACTCTGAGAAACAAACTGAGGGTTTTGGAAGGGAGGGGGGTGAGGGGATGGGTGAGCCTGGTTGTGGGCATCTAAGAGAGCACGTATTGCATGGCACACTGGGTGTGGTGCATAAACAATGAATCTTGGAACACTGAAAAAAATAAAATTAAATTAAGATGTTAAAAAAAAACAACAACCAACTATAAATATTTTCAACAATATTCTCATCAAACACTCTCCCTTCTGTTTTATTTCTATATTCTTGATCTGGGTTAAGGTTTGCACAGGATTTGGGGCCACTCCCTTTGTAAAACTGAATGTGGTGATTGAGAGCCTCACTTTGGAATTTGACATCGGTTGTCTTTAAGCACCTTATAGAAATGTGGATTTTAATAGTAGGTGAAATATATATTTTAGGTTGTGCCAGTCGGGTTTACCATTATAAGGAACAGAAACCAAAGGCACATGATTTAAGCTAAAAATACATTAATTAAGATTATATTGGGAAGGAGCAAGATGGCAGAGGAGTAGGAGACCTAAATATCATCAGGTCCCAGGAGTTCAGCTAGATAATTATCAAACCATTCTGAACACCTACAAACTCAACAGGAGATTGAAGAGAAAGAGCAGCAATTCTAGGAACAGAAAATCACCACTTTCTGGAAGGTTGGACATGCAGAGAAGTGAATCCAAGACGATATATGGGAAGAGAGACTGCAGGGGGAGGGGCTGGCTCCTGGCAAGCGGTAGAACAGTGGAGCACAAAATTGGAATTTTTAGTAGTCTGCTCCACTGAGGGTCATCACTCCAGAGGCTAACCAGGGGATGGAGTCCTCGTAGGGACAGTGTGGTCTCAGGACCCATGGGGTCACAGAAAGACCCAAGGTGCCTGAGTGTGGCAGAGCTCCCACGTATCAGAGCAGGGAATCTGGCTACAGAGGCAGAGCTGAGGAGTGGGCTCTCAGCTTGGGGTTACCTTAAACTGTAATCCGAGGCACTGTCAGGTCACTGTTCTTTGAGAAGGGACCCCACAATTGGCAGGCAGATCCTGGGAGACACCCTCCTTCCTCCTCTGGGAAGAGCAGTGTGGGAACACACTGCAGGAATATGCCCAGTTTGGAGACTCCTAACGGGGCCATGTGCCACAGATAGAAACACTTGGTCACAGGCTGAGTAAGCTTGGAGTGCGGCTGGAGACCAGTGAGACAGGAGTGATTGACTGTTTTTCTCTGGGGGCACCTGAGGAATCTGCCCCTAGTTCTTGGTTCCTCTGGGCTAGAGACTGGGAGGCTGCCATCTTCATTCTCCTCCAAAGCTATACAGAAAGCATTCAGGGAACAAAAGCTAATGAGAGCGAACCTAAGCAGATTTGCTCTCCAAACCAGGCCACATAGCCTGGCCCCTGGCAAGGGCAGTGCAATTCCGTCTCTGGCAAAGACATTTGAGAATCAATACAACAGGCCCCTCCCCCAGAAGATCAGCAAGAACATCCTGCCAGACCAACTTCACTGATCAATGAGAACTGCAAAACCTCAAGAGCTACAGGATTATAGCACATAGAATTCATGGCTTTTCCCCCCATGATTCTTTAGTCTTTCAAAGTTAATTTATTTTATTTTATTTTTTTCTTATTCTAATTTTTTTTATTTTTCCTCCTTCCTATTTTAACATTTTTAGCTATTGTATCTTATCAATACCTTTTTAAAGAATCTTTTTAAATTTTTATTGTTATAGTCATATTCTATCCCTTCACTGTATTTAACCTTATTTTTTGTATACATATACATTTTTATTTCTTTAAAATTTTGAGATACAGTTTCTTCTAATAGAATAAAATATACCCTAAATCTAGCATATGGCTTTGTTTTAGTCTCCAGCCTGATCACATTCTTTTCCTTTTTTTTAAACCAGCTTCTTATATTATCAATTCCTTTTTTAGAATCTTTTTCAATTTTCATCTTTACAGTCATATCACATCCCTTCATCATGTTTACCCTTATTTTTGCATATATATAAGTTTTCCTTTCTTTAAAATTGTGGGAGGCAGTTTCTTCTAATTGGCCAAAATACACCCAAAATCAAGTGTGTGGCTCTTTTCTAGTCACCAGTCTAATATATATATCTTTTGTTTTCCTCCTTTCTTCTCCCACCAGTTTCAGGTCTCTTCCAATTTGGTCACTGTATATATTTTCTGGGGTCATAACCCTTTTAGTATTTTGTTCTCTCATTCATCTATTCTTATCTGGATAAAATGACAAGGCAGAAAATCTCATCTCAAAAAAAAAAAGAATAAGAGGCATTACCGATGGCTAGTGATGTAATCAATACAGACATTAGTAATATGTTAGAACTAGAGTTCAGAATGATGATTATCAAGGTGCTAGCTAGGCTTGAAAAAACCATGGAAGATACTAGAGAATCCCTTTCTGGAGAAATAAAAGAACTAAAATCTAACCATGGAGGCTCTTACTGCTAGGATAAATGAGGCAGAAGAGAGAATTAGCAATATAGAAGACCAAATGATAGAGAATAAAGAAGCTGAGAAAAAGAGAGATAAATGACTACTGGACCATGAGGGGAGAATTCAAGAGATAAGTGATAACATAAGATGAAAGAATATTAGAATAATTGGGACCCCAGAAGAAGAAGAAGGGGGGGTAGATTGTATATTGGAGCAAATTATAGCAGAGAATTTCCCTAATTTGGTGAAGGGAAGAAGCATCAAATCCAGGAGGCAAAGAGAACACCCCTCAAAATCAATAAATATAGGTCCACACCCCCTAATCTAATAGTAAAACTTATGGGTCTCAGTGACAAAGAGAAAATCCTGAAAGCAGCTTGAGACAAGAGGTCTGTAAAATACAATGGTAGAAATATTAGACTGGCAGCAGACTTATCCACAAGGACCTGGCAGGCCAGAAAGGACTGGCATGAAATATTCAGAGCACTAAATGAGAAAAATATGCAGCTAAGAATTCTATATCCAGCTAGGCTGTCATAGAAAATAGAAGGGGAGATAAAATCTTCCAAGACAAACAAAAATTAAAAGAATTTGCAAACACCAAACCAGCCCTACAGGAAATATCAAAAGGGGTCCTCTAAGCAAACAGAGAGATGAAAAGTAACAGACCAGGAAGGAACAGAAACAATATATAGTTACAGTCACCTGGGCTGCAAGGTTGGTTCAACAGCTGCAAACCCATCAGTGTGATACAATACATTAATAAAAGAAAGAACAAGAACCATGTGATTCTCTCAATAGATGCTGAAAAAGCATTTGACAAAGTTCAGCATCCTTTCTTGATCAAAACTCTTCACAGTGTAGGGACAGAGGGTACATACCTCAATGTCATCAAAGCCATCTATGAAAAACCCACAGTGAACATCATTCTCAATGGGGAAAAACTGAGAGCTTTTTTCCTTGGGTCAGGAACACAGCAGGGCTCTCCACTATCACCTCTGCTATTCACCATAGCACTAGAAGTCCTAGCCTTAGCAATCAGAGAACAAAAAGAAATAAAAGGCATCCGAATCACCAAAGAAGAAGTCAAACTCTCACTCTTTGCAGATGATATGATACTTTGTGTGGAAAACCCAAAGGACTCCACTCCCAAACTGCTAGAATTCATACAGGAATTCAGTAAATTGTCAGGATATAAAATCAATGCACAGAAATCATTTGCATTTCTATATATCAACAACAAAACAGAAGAAAGAGAAATTAAGGAGTCAATCCCATTTATAATTACACCCAAAACCATAAGATACCTAGGAATAAACCTAACCAAAGAGGCAAAGAATCTGTACTCAGAAAACTACAAAGTACTCATGAAAGAAATTGAGGAAGACACAAAGAAGTGGGAAAACATTCCATGCTCATGGATTGGAAGAACAAATATTGTGAAAATGTCAATGTTACCTAAAGCAATCTACACATTTAATGCAATCCCTATCAAAATTTATTTCAAAGAAATGGAACAAACAATCCTAAAATTTATATGGAACCAGAAAAGATCCCGAATAGCCAAAGGAATGTTGAAAAAGAAAACCAAAGTCGGTGGCATCAGAATTCCAGACTTCAAGCTCTATTACAAAACTGTAATCATCAAGACAGTATAGTACTGGTCAAAAAAACAGACATGTAGATCAATGGAACAGAATAGAGAGCCCAGAAATGGACCCTTAACTCTATGGTCAACTGATCTTTGACAAAGCAGGAAAGAATGTCCAATGGAATAAAGACAGTCTCTTCAACAAAAGGTGTTGGGAAAATTGGACAGCCACATGCAGAAAAATGAAACTGGACCCTTTCTTTACACCACACACAAAAATAGACTCAAAATGAATCAAAGACCTCAGTATGAGAAAGGAATCCATCACAGGCAGCAACCTCTTTGACCTCAGCCACAGCAACTTCTTCCTAGAAACATCACCAAAGACAAGGGAAGCAAGGGCAAAAATGAACTATTGGGACTTTATCAAGATTAAAAGCTTTTGCGCAGCAAAGGAAACAGACAAGACCAAAAGACAACTGTCAGAATGGGAGAAGATATTTGCCAATGACATCAGAGAAAGGGCTACTATCCAATATCTATAAAGAACTTATTAAACTCAACACCCAAAGAACAAATAACCCAATCAAGAAATGGACAGAAGACATGAACAGACATCATTGCAAAGAAGACATCCAAATGCCAACAGACACATGAAAAAGTGTTCAACATCACTCACCATCAGAGAAATACAAATCAAAATCACAGTAAGATATCACCTCACACCAGCCAGAATGGCTAAAATTAACAAGTCAGGAAATGACAGATGTTGGTGAGGATGTGGAGAAAGGGGAACTCTCCTACACTGTTGATGGGAATGCAAGCTGGTGCAGCCACTTTGGAAAACAATATGTAGGTTCCTCAAAAAGTTGAAAATAGAGCTACCCTACAACCCAGCAATTGCACTACTGGGTATTTACCCTAAAGATACAAATATAGTGATCTGAAGGGGCACATGCACCTGAATGTTTATAGCAGCAATGTCCACAATAGACAAACTATGGAAAGAACCTAGATGTCCATCAACAAATGAATGGATAAATATACACAATGGAATACTATGCAGCCATCAAAAAATAAAAAACAAAATCCTGCCATTTGCAACGACATGGATAGAACTTATGCTAAGCAAAATAAATCAATCAAAGAAAGGCAATTATCATATGATCTCTCTGATATGAGGAATTTGAGGGGCAGGGTGGCGGTTCATGGGGAGAAGGGAGGTAAAAATGAAACAAGGTGGACCAGGGATGGAGACAAACCATAAGAGACTCTTAATCTCAGGAAAAAAACTGAGGGCTGCTGGAGGAGGCGGGAGGGATAGTGTGGCTGGGTGATGGACATTGGGGAAGGTA
>LNAC01000711.1:409767-559079 GCA_002007465.1 Ailurus styani
GGGGGTTGGGGGACAGGGATAGGGTGACTGGGTTATGGACACTGGGGAGGGTATGTGCTATGGTGAGTGCTGTGCATTGTGCAAGATTCACGAACCTATACCCCGGAAGCAAATAATACATTATATGTTAATAAAAAATTAAACAAATAAGATTATATTGGGAAGAAAGAAATAGAATCTTAAGGAAAACTAGAGGACCCCATGGAGGACCCTCCCACCATTGGAAAACAGGTGGGAGTAAGGGAGTAAGGGAGGGACTGCAGCCAGGACCATAAAGGAGGCTGTAAATGGCAACAGTGCAGTTGCCCACTGCCCATGCCTGAATGGCCACTACTGCCAAGTCTTTATCTTTCTGGATCTTATAGAACCCCCTGCTCCCAAAACGGATTCATCTTTTGTTTTGTCAGCTCACTAGATGAAGTCCAGAGCAGGTACTTCTGACTGACTAAGGTAAGGTTATGAATTCCATATCCTCCAGGAGAAGGTGACCATAAAAATAAAGATTCTGCAGTTTTAATTTTTTGAGTGGGAGAAAAAGTCTGTCTCCCACAAAGACTCATGAAGTGATAAATTTACCATGTGTAGAAAGAGGTTTCAGATATTTGGTAACCAGAATATGAGGACTTAGGCTCATAGACTTCTATGACAAAATCAGAAGAAAACACCTCTACTTAGTTCAATTAAGAGATCCCCTTCCAATCAGAATGCTGTAGAACATAAAGAAACTCATAGCCTTTGCTTGAATTTTCAAATGATGAGGAAATTTTCACACTGCCATGTAATATGTTCTAATCCTTTTTAATCCAATCCTTCTAATCCAATTCTTGTCCAAAAGATTTATTTTGATTTCTAACTCCTGAAATAATTTCTTTTTTGGTTTCCTTGACTATACAGTTTGTCTTTATATGGGTGTGTTGTAGTTTCTAAATGTCCTGCTTATTCTATGGCACTCAGATGTGACTACAATATTCTCCACATAGGCTGGAAATGCAGAGGCTATGTAGTTGATTAACTTAACCTGAGCTTGTGTTGGCTCTTGCAGGCAACCATGGAATAATAACTCATACTAAGCTAAAACAGCTAGATGTTTTCATGAGAACAGCTACCAGAGCCAGTCCTGTAACTGGTCTTCTAAACTTAATTATTTAAAAAACCAAGCTGAGGTTTTTACGTTCATCTCTCCTGCTTTCACTCATTTTGTTTTAGCTCAGTAATCTGGTTTATTGAGGTAATTTGGGGTTTTAAGCATTTTATTGTCTATAATAGTAGGGTTTCCTTCCAGGGTTATTAATTTGTTTGGCACATCCTCTATATTTTCATACAAGTTATTGATAAAGTATTGAATGGGAAAAGACTGTAATATGTGACATTCCAATTTTTCCTCAAGATTGACACTGGGACATTGAGCAAACTTTTTTTGAATCTCACCACTCATCCATCTTGAAATAAAACTGGTCATGCCAATATCTTGCATAAAAACTGTCCAATGGCTTCTCCTTGCTTTTCATATATAGATTACAACCTTAATATGGCTCACAAGCATGGCATTGTTCAGTCTGTGCTTTCTTCAACTTCTCCTGGGGCCACTCCCCCTTATTTCTGTGTTTGAGCCACAAGGTATTGTATATGGAATATTCCTCCCCTGCTCTTCACCAACTCAGTCCTTGAGTCTCAACTGAAGCACAGTTCCAAAGGAAGCCTTTTCTAGAACCATATGTTTTGTCAGTTTCCTATCTTAATTCTTTTTATGGAATAAAATTCCATTCCATTAAAGGTTCCTGTTTGCAATTGTATATTCTTTAATATAATAATTCGATCTGCCCCTGCCCCAACAAGACTTAAGCTCCACAAGGACATGGACACAGTCTGTGTTTGCTCATGATTATATGACCTGTGTCTGAAACAGGTTCAAGAAAACATCTTGTTGGATGAGAGATAGAAACCCAACAAATAAAGTGACCATTGATCCTACTGAAACTGTGTAGTAGCACATGAGTGGAACAACTTTAGGAAGTAAATCCTCCTATTTCCTATCCTGTTTTATGGTATCTCTATCTCAGAGTCTCTCATTCTCAACACTATTTCCATTTGGGTTAGATAATTCTTTGTTGGGGAGTAGGGGGGATAGGGGGCATGTCTTCATGCACTGTAAAATGTTTAGCTGCATCCCTGGTTTCTATCCACTAAATGACTAAAACGTCACCCCATCTAATTATAACAATGAAAAGTGTCTTCAAACATTGCCAAATGTCCTGGAATAAGGTCAGGGGTAGAGGAGAACAATATTACCCTCGTTGAAAACCACTGCTCTAACTGAAAGGATTTTAATAACTTGTCAAATTAAGATCATATCATTTGTTTAATTGTAATTTCAAAACACGTGTATGTGATGGACTTTCACAAGTCATAGAAATTAAGTGATGCACTTCACTATTTAATAGACAAGTAGGTAACAGGAAGTGTTCACTCATGTCTTATTACAACCATGAAAATTTCCATGACCACTCAAGTCCAAAAAGATCTTCCATTTCAGCTTCCTAGAAAATCACTTAAGTTGACTGTTAGCAGAGAAATGTTTTATTTGAATTTCCTATCTGTACTTCATTAAATAAACAGAATTTTCTAGGATGTTACATGAATCCAGAGGCTCCTTTAGAGAGTTAGATGACTAACAGCATGTTGGACACTGAGTTGCAGATTGTAGACTATGGTAGTCTACAATATTGTAAATATTCCCTCCCTTCACTTCTCCTTACCATTAGCCCAGCTAATGCAATCATAATATGACATTCA
Organism: Ailurus styani; assembly: GCA_002007465.1. NCBI lineage: Eukaryota > Metazoa > Chordata > Mammalia > Carnivora > Ailuridae > Ailurus > Ailurus styani. Next base: position 412,561 of record LNAC01000711.1, read on the forward strand.
TCACTCTATATGTTATATATGATTGGGAAGCATCGGATTTTAATCAATAGATTCCCAGCCCTCATTATTGTGAGGGACAATGTTTATTACATATGAAGCATTAAAAAAGCATGTTGGCCATCCATAATGACATGTAGAAAGGAAATGATTTGTATATTACAGAGGAATAAAAGGAGTTACTGGTAATACCCAGTTAAGCCAACTAAAAACCAGGAGCATTTTATTTTATTTTCTGGCCATTCCTGGAAATATTCCTCTTCCAGAGCAATATTTCCTCACTGAAATAACAAGAGCAACAATGCTGGCACGATTGTTTAATTATGTCTAATGCATTTAGTGAATTTATTCTTCCAAGAAAAAGTTGGGAAGGTAGAAAATTTAGTGCCACCATTCGAACATATCCAACTACACAAACAAGGAAAAAAAATCTTACATCTCAAGTTTTAATCTTTGTGTTGATTGGCCATAGGCCATTAGAATAAACTCAGAGATGCATGTGATTTCTAGGCACAAATTTTGAAATTACATACTGAATTTAAAGTACGGACATTACAGAGAGAATAAAAGCAATCATTTCAAAAATAATGAGAGTTTTATGTCTCTACAGCATAGATGAAATATGGAATGTCAGAGATATTCATAAAGAGTCTATAATTCAAGGCAAACATGGAGATAGCCATTGTCTTGGCAAATATTTTACTTTGTTAATGGCCAATCCTTATCAAACCATTCACAAGTCTTGGAAAAAAGAAAAAGCAAACATGCCAACATCCTCCTTTCAAATGTGAAAAGCTGAAAAAAACCTTTAACCCTTTGTTACAAAAATAAACTGGCAAGGAGCTTTTGCACTTCTTGGATGATGCAGTACGTTCTAAAACTGAAACAGACCCAACAAGATTCCTGTCAGAACGGATAATTCCTAAATGCCATTTACACTGCTACTGGAAGTTAGTGGTGAGGTCATGACCTTTATCCGAAAGTCATGCTTGGTGATATTACCATAATAATAATTGCTTAGAATCAAATCACTACTGTGAACACTTAAATCATGATTCCATGTACTCAGAAACCAAACTAGTGAAGAAAATAGTTCCTCATACTTGTTAAATCAAAGAATACAGTTTTTGTTTTGACAGCAAAGAGCAGAGAAATTCTCTGTAATTGAGCCACACAAATTGTATTATTATAACCTAATTGATTGGTCCACTGGGAGAGAAAATACAATTCCTCAAAGCAATAGAATTGATGGTTCTTAAAAATGGAATTGACTTGCTCATTAACTGGATTAACTAAATGAACTTTCTCTTTTTCATTGTGAGAATGGTTTATAAAACCAAAGAGTGTGATACAGGAAGATACAAAGAACAAAATTAAGAAAAAACACCATTTAACCAATGAAATCATGCTTATTCTCCTGGTATGCAGCTGACCAACCATCTTTTGCCTTGGAATCATACTAGTGGTGAGCACATTGAAGTCATGGCAGGGGAAGGGAAAGAAATAAAAATGCTCATGTGGAAACTTTTCAGGAAAGCTTTTGTATCCTTTTGGGTTGTTTCAACTAGGGTAACTTCTACAGTTATTTTCTTGGATCAATCTGGGACATTTAACAAAGGCAGTATCAATGATAATATTGAGCTCATGCTTTGAGCTAAGTTTCCTACCAGGTGATTTATATAACATTTTATCCTAAAATTAAGTTAGGTGAATGCCATTACCCAATTTTACAGATAAGAAAGGTATTAAGAAGTTTAAATAGCTTGCCCAAGTTTAATAATTAGTAAGTAATGGAGCTAAGATTCAATACTAGATCATCTCATTATATAAACTACACTATCTTGATCTCCTTTGTTGGAAAATATACAAACACACACACACGTTTATATATACATGTATGTACATAAACATATTTATATATGTATATATGTGTTCATATATGTATACACATATATTTATTCATGCAGTTTTATGAACATAATGTTCTAAAGACAGATGAACACCATAACTCTGATGCTAACTTACCATACAATCTTATATATCTTTGGTTTTTGGTTTCTTCAAATTTTCAAAATTGGAACAACTTGTCACCAAATAATATTTAAACTATTTGAGATTTTGACTTAGAGTAACTGTCAAATTAGAAGACAAATCAAGGCCAATGGAAAAACACTCCCCAGGAGGGAGAAAAGTTTCTAAAAGCTGAGAAAAGGAGTCAAGGAGCCTGTGCATATTTCTCCAGCTATGGCAGAAACTCTTCAATAGTAAAAGAAAAGAGATCTATGTTTCATTTGCTTTGTTCTGCATTGTTTAGTGTAAACAAAGCAGAGCTTGATGACAAAGGTCTTTCTGGCTGTACCAGTCTTCCCTTTCTCTGCCAAATTTTTAGAGAAACCAATATCTTGGAAACCAGTCTGTGAAACTCAGAGGTGCTACTTGAAAATAAATGGACACAGTCACTAAATATATTCAAGGAGGGTCCTTGAATGTATTTACTTATGATGATGCTTTCTAAAGCATTAGAAAGAAACTCTTTACACTGAGACCACCAAGGCGCTCTGTTTTCTAAAGGCAAGCAGTCTTGACATTTGTCTTTATTTCCCTATTCTCAGTTGAGATGAAATCCAGACACTTGGGGGCTTGGGAAAATACCATGTGTGGTTTGTTTTAATACATTTTCCTCTAGGATTCTGTTGCCAGCCTGTAGAGCTGCCCCTTTACTTCCCCCACCTCTGTCCCTCCTCATGCATGCACCCTGTGACCAGAGAGCCAAATACTATGAGCCAAAATTATTTTCAATAGAAATACCAGGAAAATATTGTTTCTAGTGGCATAGAAAAATCAAATACAATGAAGGCCAACTTTATGGCAATCTCAAATCTAGACCTCTGAAGAAGGAAGATTTAAGCACAGCTGAGTACAGTAGGAAGAACATTCCTGCTTTCCAACAGGAAAAGTGTAAGGTAATGTCTCTTTTCATGTTTTTAAAATGAAATATGTCACATTTCATATTTTTAAAATGAATACCTTCAAAGCAACGTATCAGAAATTATATTGTCATGAATATATATGTGAATATTTTAACCACTTTGTCCCAAAAAATAGTGACTACTTGCCTGTTTATATGAGGTTTTTCTGCAGGGATAGAGGGGCCACTACTTTCTGCCCTATAGAATTATCCTATTATTGTGCCTCTGTGTACACATGTGACTTTTCTATTAGATAAGACCTCATTTGAGACAACGGATGTGTCTAAAACATCCTCATCTCCATGTGTCTAAAAATTTGCTAATCCTCCAAGGCTCAGCTGAAACACTAGCATCACAAAGAATTCACTGATCCTTGAAAGCCAGATTAGTCTTTCTTTTCTCAGAAATTCCTTAACAATGTACATTTTCCTTTGTGACATGTAATATTTACAAATCTGAAATATGAGAAAAAACTACCAAATTCATTCTGGTGGAAGATTTTAGCATGTATTTGTAATCTACTACTGATCAAGGAGCAAAAATTGACACAGAATCCAGCCTCCTGGGGTAGGAGGTTAACAAACCCAGGAACCAACAAGGCTCAAGGTATCTTCATTCTTAAGGGGAATGAGCTTGTTAGTCAGGACCACAAGATAAGAACTGTGCCCTGAGTCACAAGTGAAGTGGAAAGAAGTCATTCAGAATCCTGAGACATAGGAATACAGTTGGAAACTGGAATTCATCATCATAGGCAGTAAGATCTAATTTCAAGACCCATTAGAGGGCGCCTGGGTGGCTCAGTGGGTTAAAGCCGCTGCCTTCGGCTCAGGTCATGATCTCAGGGTCCTGGCATCGAGGCCCGCATCCGGCTCTCTGCTCAGCAGGGAGCCTGCTTCCTCCTCTCTCTCTGCCTACTTGTAATCTCTCTCTGTCAAATAAATAAATAAAATCTTTAAAAACAAAAAAGACCCATTAGATACAGAATTTGAGTTCTAATATACGTAATGCTCCAGTCTGGAATGCATCTGGGTCCATAGACAGAACATAAAAATAGAACCTAATGAGGGAACCTGGCTAGACAAAGAAAGGAAACATGGCAGGGGCTAGCAATGAAGAGAAGAGAGTAAAGCGGAGAGAGTCTTAGGAAGGTCAAAGATAAGGAAATATGTGTAACAGACTCCCCTCACCTAAAACTAAAAGTCTACAACTTCTAGAAATTAAGCAGTTAGAGAACTGCTTTTGATCCTATAGTTCTTTGCTTTATTATTTAAATAAAATATTCCATGCTGTGAATGCAAACAGAAAAGTTGGGTCTTTCCCCTAGTATCGTTATGATCATTTTTAAGCACAGTATTAGGAGATAGAATAAAATAAACAATGCTTTTTGAACAGATGTTTTTTGCTACTCTGCCTGGGAACAGCTGATATATATGAAGGTCTAGTCTAAGACCCAGTTCAAAAATAATATTTTAGTTGGACCAAGTATTCTTGTGATTTACACCTAACATTGCCCTTAACTCTGACTAAAAGCCAAATTTTAGCAACCAAAAGAAAACTAGTGTAATTTCCTGGTTCTGAGCAGCATTGAAAAGCTTACAAGGACACTAATCTAAGATCCAAGAGAACTTTCCCATCTTGTCATCAGATGTCTGTGGGTTGATAAACTCTGGTTGTGACTCTTTAAAATCTATGGTCAAAGTTTCCCATGTGCATTGCTAATCCACTTATGATAAGTAATTCAGCTAAAAGAATACATTATCTCCTTTCATGAATCCTTTGTGCATTTTCACAAGAAGAAGCTCAGCAAGCTAGATTTTGAAAATATTAAACAATTCCTAGCTTTACTTGAATCCCTACTTTCTCTGATTCCTTGAAGTTTTATGTACTTTCCTAGAATTCTAGACTCTGTTTTCTATGCTTTAGAGGCTATAGCTTCTCTCTGGTTTTCTCTCTGAATTCTCTTCTGAATTTTAAGGCTTGTTCTTTGAAACCTTCTGCAACCATGATTTCATCAAATTTTCACATTCAACTCAAATACATAGTTACTGGGTAGGTTTTTTATGTGAAAATCTGAGTCCTTTATTTGGGCTGATCCTATTTAGGAAGCAAATATTCATTGTAATTAATTGCATAAGAACTAAAAATGAGAAAATAAACCTTTAATGAAAAAAAAATCCCCAAAACTAAGAACAAGTGTAAATTATTAATTCACTCTAAATAATTTTTTACTAGTCACTCTTTGGATTAGCTATACTATATCTCACTTCTATTAGGTATGCCAGAATTAAATATATTGCATTATATCTCTGCTTTACCCTCAAAATGAGGAAATGTATGATTCTCCCTTCAGGAAAAAAGTGATGTTCATCTTAAACTCTTTCTGAGTTACATGTATTTGAGGAAAATATTTCTTAGAGAATTCTTAATGTTGCTGAGTTGACTTTGGAGTAGGAAGAAGTATGCCCTTCCCCCAAGCGCTTTCAGAACGCTGTGTCAGAAGTGTAAAAAGAAAGTCAACTGAAGGGAAAAAGAGGGAAAGAGACAGGGAAATGGTTGGAAGAGTCAGACACAGGACACATTTTAATGCTCACATAGCATACTGATGATATCACACATGGGTCTACATTAGCAGAACATCAGTTTAAGCAAGTGTGGCCTTGGTCTTCTCTACTATATTTCATTAGGGTTTTGTTTTGTTCTTTTTTAAGAGTTGCATCTTCTGGTTATTCAGGTATGAAAATGGTTTTGAAAGTGAGGAAATATTTATTGGTCAACCACTTATTTTCCTGTAGTCACTTATTCTTCTGGTCTCTGTATTACATTTTTTTTAAAAATTCAATTTTGGTTTTCCTAAATCAAATTGATTTTCAGAATCCATAGAAAACAACTCATGAGTTGATTAATTTGATGCATCTATACAACTGTGATATGCTTATTTTATATTTTTTCGTTAATGAATCTTTGAGGTAAGTTTGGTCGCCTGGTCATTATGTTTGCTTTTTAGACACTGACCTCATTACTGTCATAGATTCTGTTGAATATGATGACCATCAATTGTTTAAAAGACCTTATGTTTCATTTAGACTATATTGTAAAGTTGGTGAAATTATTCCTTGTTAATTATAAATGTTTATCCTTAAAATTTTATTTTTAAACCCCTGCAGAATTAACCTTACACAGAAATTTTGGACTAACTTAATAGTAACTGTTTCCAGTACTTCATTATTTATTTATATTTTTTATCTGGCCATAATTATTTATCAAATAAGTAATTGTCTTTTGATCAATAGGTTTTCCAGGACAACCAGTATACTGTGGCCCTGCCATTGTCTGTGTTTGTGATCACAAACAAAAAAACCGAGTTGGGAGATGCAGCTTCCCAATAGCGGAGATTTAAGATTAGTGGTGTCCAGAGTTCTAAAGATGGTTTGGAATACATTTACAGGCAAGGTTCTCATACTTATCTAAAACATATCAAAACAATCTCTTTTTTTGGCCTCAGAAAAGACCCAGCCATCTAAAAAAGTTTTGAAGTTATACTCAATCCAGCAGAGCATAATCAGAAAAAGCACTGGACTTGGAGTCAAAAGAATTTGGCTGGAATCCCAGCTTCAGATTTATTAGCTTATTTAATCTTTGACAAGTTAATTTACCTTTTGAAACCTTAGTATATTGGAGTATAAATTTAGGATAATACTACTTACCTTAAAGTGTGATTTTCAGCATGTTCCTTGTGTATAAGCCTAGCCTCTATTCTATGCTCAATACATATGTTGGATCAATCTTAGTCTGATGCTAAATAGACACAATGGAAATATCCAGTAAGACTGATAATAGGCAATGTCATTTTTTATGTACTATGATTCTTTACTTTGAGTCATCTGGAATATTAAATTTCATAAAAATAAACATATCCCAGATTATTTTTGTTCCAAAATTAACATTATTCATGTTTGATTTGTAGAATTAAGGATAGTCAACATTGGTTTGATCTTTATCTAAATCCATGGGCTTCAGATAGATGACTAATTACCTCTAGTGTTTTAAACCTTTCCGTTACCTTTTCCAGAATTCTAGAAGCTTTTATGTAATTTTGGTTTCTTACATCTATGTTGTTGACAGAAAAAATGGACCATTATTATTAATAAGATAATTATATGAGATCATAAATTGAGAAACATGATTTGTCACATTGCTAACACCAGATAGCATTTGGGAAGTTTTATTTATTGAGACTGAAAAAAAAGGAATAGCCATTTTAAAAGACCATAGTTCCAGGCCTACATAGGAAGCAAATGGGAAAATTTTACTAACTTGATATCTATTCAAATATTTGCATTTTCCTCTCCACACATTTCACCCTGCTCTTCCTTCTTCGTCTCAAAAATTTCAATATCACTCCTCTGTTTTATAAAAAGAATAATTATAAGGAAGCCAATTAACAAACCTCTAAATATTATTCAATGTTATTACTCTCTGCCCTCCTCCCTTTTGCTAATTTCCTGTTTCCTCTAATGTTTCAATAATAAATACACAGACATTTCTACACTGCACTGATTTTTACAGCATAATCTTCTTTCATATTCTTTATTTTCATTTATGTCCATTTCTTAGGGCCACTAAACTTTGGGTCTTCATTGGTTTACTCTTTTTCCAGAATGGACTGAATCATTTGCTATTAGTACCATGCTAGGCAGTGTCAGAGACAATAAGATTAAGAATATGTGGTTTTATCAATTTGTTTAGTCTGATAGAGAAATTAAAACACAATACTCAAAAACCCATGTGTATTTGTCAGGATTCTTCAGAGAAACAAAACCAATCATGTGTGTGTGTGTATAAACTTAGTACTTGGCCACATGTTTTTAGGTATCACTACATTATTATTTCATGTTTGTTAGCTTTTTTCCTCTTAAATGCAATGTCTATGTATTATACTTAATAATATACATAAATACTTAATAAAAGTCTTGATTAACTGGTAAAAATGCTCACTCTACTTTTTCAATATAAAATATCAGAGACTTTCCCAAAGATAATTTCAGACTTTTGGACTGTCGTACGTGTGTTATTTTAAACTTTTTAGTATTCTGCTCCCAAAATATAATACTTTACTGGGAAATGACCTACAGTATCTGTGTATATAGCTCATGAGTCAGGGAAGGGATGAGGTAATTTCCCAGTGGAAGGAGAGCAAGACCAAATATCCACATCTGAGATTTAGTAAATGAAAGAGAGAAGAAAGGTGGGAAAACAACTACACATCTTATACATTCTGCTTTCTCTCCAAGGTGTCCAGATGAAATAGAGTGCTGTATGATATACCTATTCCTAACTTGTGGGAAACATCAGAATTGTTATCATATATTTTATATCCTAAAACTTTTCTAAATGAACAATTTTATAAGATGAATCAAAAGTATAAGCAATGCAGCAAAAATGATATGAAATCCCAAGACTGATTAGACTTGTGGGACTAGGCTGAGGATTTCCCATTTAATTTGAAAGAGATAATTAGCAAGTGAACTTGAGTTGCTTGGAAAATTACTACATCATGAACACCACCTGCTTTGATAGGCTTGCTATAACCTAAGATGAGGCTTTGCACCCAACAAATACCTTTCTATTAAACCACCTAAACAAAATTCAAACATAACCTGCCTTTCTCTGTTAAAAGTATGTGTGGTGGTTTTTAAAGTTTGTTCTAGGATATTCATTTCTTTTTAAAGATTGCATTTATTTACTTGACAGCAAGAGAGGCAGCCTAGAGAGGGAACACAAGCAGGGGGAGTGGGAGAAGAAGGCTTCCCGGTGAACAGGGAGCCCAACTCAGGACTCGATCGCAGGATCCTGGGATCATGACCTGAGCCGAAGGGAGATGCTTAACCAACTAGGTCACCCAGGAGCCCCTCATGTTTTGTTTTAATAATAATTAATATTGGGGTGTCTGAGTCAGTCATTTAAGCATCCAACTCTTGATTTGGGCTCAGGTCATGATCTCAGTCAGGGTTGTGAGATGGAGCCCCATATCTGACCCCACACTTGATGCAGAGTCTGCTTGTGATTCTCTCTATCTGCCTCCCTTAGCCCCTTCCCTCACTCGTGCTCTAAATAAATAAATAAATAAATAAATAAATAAATAAATAAATAAAACCTTTAAAAATCAATAATAACTAATATTTTTGGTTATCTCTATTACTATTAACTCTCTAGTTTGATAATTAGAGAACTATTGTAGCTAGACACCCTTCAAAATGTATAAATATGAGGTTCTATGATTTAGTAAATAGACTATTCAGTGAGAAGATTTTCCTTTTCCCACACACTAATGCAGCAGTAATATAAATTAGTTTAATTATATTAGTACATAGTACATATCTGCATTAGTACATAATACATTCCAACATATACAGAACATATAATTCTCCTTTGTAATTATGTGGTGGGTAGGTATGAATTGATTAGGATAGATTGTAGTCTGCAATAGTCAGCAATAAGATGAAGTAGGTTTGGGATTGAGTAGAGATTCAGTCTTCTGTAAAGAAGTGGTATGACCCATTTATTCTAAGTATCAAGAGCTATTCAAATCGCTTTCTTATTGGTCACTGTACCATTGCAGACATCTTTTGCACTCACTTCAAAGTAGAAATATTTGCTGCTGTCCCTGGCAAGGCCTGGGCTTTTCCTATAGACCCTTGACAGGCACTTAGGTTAATCTTCTTACCCAAAAATCACAAAATAAAATACATTACAGCCCTTAAAGATTACATAATGTATGAATTATCTCCTTTGGTTGTCTATATATAGGCCTATATAACCTACACTGAAGTTATGAAGGCAATAGCCAGATCTGCTTTAACAGTGTTCTTGGGCTTCTGAATCATTTTGGTCAGCTTTGTCCCAATCTGCCTAGAAAGAAATGCCCATCCACTTTTTAATCCCTATTTTAAAATTTCATACTTATTTTGTGGAACATCTGCATATCAAATTTACTGGTTACATATATATTCATAACAGAATCTACCTTTTTACTTGTTACATGTATGTTCTAACAGAATCTTGTTTGAAAATGTTTGTTTGTCACAAGATCTTAACTGCAGAACTATATCAAACATATCCAGTACTTTTTAATCCCTTCCTGTAGATCTGAGATTCCACTGGGTACCATTTCTCTTTATCTTGAAGAACTTCCTTTAGTACTGCTCTTTGTACAGGTTCACTAGTGTTGGAATTTCTCAAGTTTCTTTGATCTGAGAATGTCTTTATTTCCTCCTTTATATTTGAAGGACAACTATATTAGATATAAAATTCTGGGTTGATAATCTTTAATTCCCAGCACTTTGAAGATGTCATTTCTTATTTTTTGGTCTGTTAATATTGTTGTTTTCTCCTTTAAGTAATGTATTTCTTTCCTCTCTGGCTTCTTTTAAGGTTTTTCTTCTTACCTTCGTTTTTCATCATTTGGTGTTATAAGTGTGTGGTTCTCTTTATATTGATCTCTCTTGGGGTCCTTTGAGGTTGGAGTGGTGTAAATTCATATTCTCACCATTTAGGTCCCTTCCTTTGGATAATCAGTAGGATGTGGTTAGTCCAAAAATGTATTCCAGAATTAGCCACTGGTATTTACTCATACCAATAAATAATACTAACAATGAAAATAATAAGAATTCTAAATTACTGAATAGGTAGGACTTAATATTTCTTAGGCTGGACATAATGATATTCACAGCTCAATCCAAGGTTGTTAGCTTTATTTTTCCAGCAATACTTTTGTTTCATACAATTTGAGGTTTTTACTACATAAACTGTTGTCACAAAATGGGTTGTTGGAGATTAAGATTTTTGACATGCAATTGACAAGACTCAAAATGTGACTCTGGGAATGGGGGTGGGGGAAATGTTGTAGAGTATGGAATGAAGGTGAAAGCTGCTAAGGTCACAGAGTATAGATACTAAATTTAATGAAGATACTTTACAAAGTAAAGCTTCTAGGACAACTCTGTGAAATGACAGACTCCTCTAGGATGATATCAGGAATTTGAACAGAAAGAAAGGCAATACAATTTGCGATTTCTCAGTGACTGAGGATGAGTTACCAGGAGGTTAGAACATGACAGTAATGTAGGGAGAAGCCAAGTATTTTTTTTGTTTTTGAATCAAATTTTTATCACTAGGTTTCAACAATCTCTTTATTAACTGAGTTATCCAAAGTATTCTTGGAAATCCTTTAAAAGTGATTTACTCTCCTATTTTTGCCTCCTTCTATAGGCCATTTCCTTTATCCTGTAATGACTCCCTTCTCTTCTATACTTAACAGAGTTGCATTTTTTTTATTTAAATTCAATTAGCCAAAGTATAGTACATCATTAGCACTTGATATAATTAATATTCAATGATTCATTAGTTGAGTATATCACCCAGTGCTCATTATGTCATGTGCCTTCTTCAATGCCCATCACCCAGTTACCGCATCCTCCCACCCACCTCCTTTTCCACAATCCTGTTTACTTCCCAGAGTCAAGAGTCTCATATGGTTTGTCTCCATCTCTGATTTCTTCCCATTCATCCCCCCCATTGTCCTCTGCATTGTTCCTTATGTTCTACATATGAGTGAAACCGTATAATTGTGTTCCTCTGATTGACTTATTTCACTTAGCATAGTACCCTCCAGTTTCATCCATATCAATGTAAATGGTAGATATTCATCCTTCCTGATGACTGAATGATATTTCATTGTATATATGAACCACATCTTCTTTATCCATTCATCCACTGAGGGACATCTCGACTCTTCCCACAGTTTGGCTATTGTGGACATTGCTGCTGTGAACATTGGGATGCATGTGTTCCTTCTTTCACTACATTTGTACCATTGAGGTAAACACCCAGTAGTACAATTGCTGGATTGTAGGGTAGCTCTATTTTTAACATCTTGAGGACCTGACTTCATATTAAATAGCATGAATCTGCTGAGAATTTATGTGTGACTTTCATATCCAATTCTAACCCAATAATCTGCTTAGTACTTTCTGTATACTGACACTATAGCAATTATTTCTTTTCATCTGGTAGCATCCCATTCCACACTCTAACCTAGAACAACAATCAGCAATTTATTGTTCACTAGTCATCATTCCTTTTCCATCCATCTAGGTCCTAAGTATGCTATCTTCCCCTTAATTTATCACTAAATCTTCTTTAATTCTTTAACCTGAATGGTATGTACATTAATATCCTTCCTAAAATATTCCTAGAGTAAACTTCAGCATCATCCGACATCAAACAAATTCTGATCACTCAAATTCCTCTAGTTTCCTCTTAGCACCTTGGTCTCCCATTTTCTCAGGTCACACTGCTTTGTCTAAAGCTGCTATTTTTTTTTAGCATGCATGACTTAAGGTTTTCTTCTATCCCTTTATCAGTGACCATGTGCCCTGATGCCTTCTTATTCATGCTCCATCTATAGATAAAAATGGAACAAACACCTGTGTTGTTGATTTTCCCCATTTACTAACATTATTAAGCATGGATTGCCTGCAGCTTTTTTTGTATTATAGAGACAGATTTAAAATGAATTGAATAAAGATGTTCCTTTGTCTCTATTTTCCCAAGTAAAATGAGATGGAATAATTTCCAAGATAATTTCCAGCTCTCCCATATAATTGTTTAAGATGACTGAAAAGTGGATTTCCTCTCTTTTTCTTGGAAAGTATAATAATTTATCATTTTTAGTTTCATGCAAACAAACTCAATAACATCAACTAAATGGTTATTGTTTTGCTATTGTTGTCTTCCTAAACTCATTATTGTCTGGACTAATTTTACCTCATACTTTCTTTTTTGTCTGACCTCATCAGTTTTTCTAATACTTTCTGATATGAAAATATAAAGTATAGAATAAAAATTTTATACCCAAAAATACATAATAATTGTTAGTAAAAATTCTGAACTAGTGGTATTTAGGAACAGTTAGAGGTTCTGTTTCTCACATTGAAAAAAGAGTATGAGTATGACTATCATACATCATCTTAATATACCAAATGAAAAAAATGCCACTTTAGGTCCTCTTTCCTCCTTTTTAGTTTTGCTATTTCCTTCCCTCAAAACTAGACCCTGGTAATTTTCTCCCTCAAAATGATTATAGATAGAACAGTATATACAAGCAAAAAGAAGTCAACATCCTTTATAGTTATCAATGCTCACAAAGTTCCTCTGGTTACATTTCCAGATGTCCATAACCATGAACACAACCCCATCTGGCTAAAATCTTATTAGACATCACTTTTGACATGAGACGCAACCTCGGCCAGAAGAACTGATTTGGGACACTTCCAGGGATTATCTTGTCATTTGAATATTGAGGAAGGAGGGGCTGGGTGACCCAAGACTCTGGAACTCTTTACCATCCTAGAACTCACGATCTCAGAGCTTTGGCTCAGAATCTCTGCCAGAGTGAAATTGTGGTTCTCTGGGAGATGGGGTCATTGTTATTATTCTTCCAGTCTCCAAGGCAAAATACATTGTATGACCAGCTATGTAGGTAATGCCAAAAACCACCTGGAAAAGACCCACAATTGTCACAGGGCCATGTTGAAATGTGAATCATTGAAACTGCTGACCACTATGAAACCATGACAATTTTGTTTTTTATCCTTCACCAGATGATGGTTAACTAAAAGGACCAAAGAGAAGCCATTTAAAGGAAGAATTCAGCTTGCTAAAAGTGACATTTATTTTCTTCTGACTTACTATGGCCCACATGATGTTATTCTAACTGACCTATTTAGAAACACTTAAGAGTAATATAACAAGCAGTTGGTGGAGGATTGGCAATTTTCTTAAGCTGGTTCATGCGTCACTCTGCTTTTGTTTGTCCAGCTGCCAGTATAAATTATGATCTGTTGAAGTGGATCTTGCTTGGCACCCTCTGGAGTTGGCCTGAACACTTGGATAGTCATATGTATCTCTTTCTGAACAAGTGCATCGTTCAATGGACTCATGTAGCTCAGATGATGGACAGATATGCTGTGAGCACAGAGGTTATCAGTAGTCGTGGGAAAATGGAATGAAGAGAAAGACAGAAGGACATTTGAATCTGTTCTAAATGTTACTCAGTGTGCTAGGACAGTGTGACACCAAGTCCTTATTGGTGGTCCAGCCATCTGGGTTTTCCCAGACATTCTGACTGAATCACTTTACTGCTGGTTACAGTCCATGTGTTCTACATATTCCTGTTTACTCTCTTCCTCAGTTCCTTCCTCCAGTTTTCTCAAACCTAACCTTCTTCAGGATTTGGCATATGCTTCTATAACAGCTAGTCTAAATACCTCATACTGAGGCTGGGAATGGCACTTATGAGCAGTGTGGGAAACTGTGTCCCTAAGATATAGTCGTTTCCTTTTACCCTCTTTCTTCTCTTTTTCATTACATTAAATTCACATACATTAAATTAAAATTTAAATCCTATCACTCTATGATTATCTTCTCAATTGTGTACCACTTAAAGAAAATTAGAATATTATAAGAATGTGTTTCCTTTTTCCTTTTATCAACAATCTAGACATTCTCCTTCCTTTTCTCTCTTGTCTACCTCCCCAGTTCCACAATTTCCTCCCTCTTCCCAGGGTTTTGGACATAGGCAGAGATGCCTAAATGTGTTTTGGAATGTGTGTGTGTGCATGTGTGTGTGTGTGTGTGTGAATTTGTGTGTTAAATATTTTCCATATGTTACTTCTTTTAATTCTCATAACAACTGTGGTTAGGTAGGTTATTATAATAACTTGAGGTAGGTTATTATCCCTTCTTTAAAGAGAAAAAAAGTTTGGACTTAGGAAATGTTGGGTAATTTGCTGACAGTTTGAGAGCTTGGAAGTAGTAGTGTGGGATGTGTGCTGAAGAACAGCTGTGTATTTCCAGAGTATGTACTCTCAGTCTCCCTGCTTCTCCCCATAGTGTATGAAAATCTTACAGTAAATGTGAGGCTTGTGCTTGTACAAATTTGGGGTATTTTAGGGCTAGGAAGAAATAAGAAGGAAGAAGACTCACTGCATGTTTTATGGGTTACTTCCCAGTATTTTCTGGAAAAGAAAAACATAACTTTTTGTGTTATAGGGTTTTTTTCAACTTTTGGGTATCATTCGTTACTTTTTAGATCCTTAAGAAGTTGGCTGGAAGATGTGGCCCTCTGCCAAGAACACAAACTTGGAGGAGTTAAAGGACTACATGGCTGACGTTACACTGTAGTGGGAGTATGTACACATCAAAACACTGTTTAATAAACAACTGAAAATTTCAAGAAAAGTGGGTATTACAGGGTGATTTTCCCACCACAATGTTGGGAAATTGTTCTCTTTGCTTTAGTTACTGTTAGTCAGAGATAAAGATTTGCACATAGTGGTTTGTGTAAGACAATTTCACTTCAAATGTTAAAGGGCAGTCATTTTTTTAAAGGTAACTTTTAAGTGTTTAAAGGCTTATATGAATCACAATTCAAACTTTTTTATATAGTTTTCTTCCACTCATAGTATGATCTGTACTTTTCACTAAGGTGAGATGTGTCCTTTTTAACTTTTAGGTATATAAATAACAGCCAAAAAGTAGTTGTTGAGTTCATATATGTACTAACTACATTTTTAAGTTTTCTAAGTAGTATGAAGCTGTAGATGATACAGTCCTTGCCCAAAAGGAATTTATGATTGTTTGAACAGTTTGAAGATTAATTCCATATGTGACAGAGAAGGAATAATAAAGCATATAATCAAATACAGAATAAAATTATATCAGTTATAGGTGAGATAAATGTTGGTTTGTACTTCTTCGTTTTGTCTCCAAAAGGATTTGAGATAAAAGATTTGAGGCAATTTGTAGAAGCTATCTAGAAAGCCCACAGAGAAGATATGCAGAGGTAAAGAAGACATAGGTTCATGCCACTGAGGACACATCCTAAGCAAAGCCACCAGGGTTGTGATAGGCATCATCTTCTATGGGGGCAACTGACTTTACTAGCCTAGCATTAATGGAAAATAGGAAGAGATAGTATGACAGACAAAGGAGGATTTATGTTTGTGGAGTAAGAGTCTTTTGGAACTTCAAATAGAGGAATAATAAGACAAGAGTGTTTATGAAATTCTGATAAATAATAGGTTAGTTATATAGAAATTAGGGAAATACTGAGGTCAAGTTAGTCGATTGAACATGTATTTGAGTATCTCATCTGATTGCCTAAAATAAAGTGATTAAAGTTCAAATGAAGAGAAAAAAATGGACATGCAACTATTTCAAGGTGGAAGTGGTAGGTTTGGGCTCCATTACATACTAGGAATAGGCAATTAGTGGTGACATGAATAGAGACAGAGAGGTTGACAGAAAATATTTTGTGAAGCATATAATAATCATTCTGGTATTGTTGAGTTTGGAGTTATAGAAAGTAGTGCAGAGCATGAAGTTACGATTTAAGTGAGAGGTGCTGTTGAAGGCAAAGACCTCTGGACAACTTTCTTGACAAGGTACCATGAAGTGATAAAGGACCTGGGGCTGGGGACTGAAGGCATACCAAATTTACAAGATAAATGTGAAGAGATGAGTGTACTAGGGCATTAGAAAATAATATTCAAAAAGTGTTCTAGAATAAGCAGGACATGTATAAATTTTGAGTCAGGGAATGGTAAACAAGTAGAGACAAAATACTGAAATCCTGGAAGAGGGAGGAATAATTGCAGAAATGTCTCACTTCTACGATTATCCCTTCCAGAAATGGAGGAAATTAAGTTCACAAGTTTAAAGATTTAACTTTTGAGAGAGGAGGTAGTTCTTATTCTAAGTATGGGGTGTGTGAGGGATACTAAATTAGAAGATAGGCATACACATAAAAAGCAACTTCTTATTCTATTTGCGCCAGGGGTACAGGTCTGTGAATCATCAGGCTTACACCTTTCACAGCACTCACCATAGCACCAAAAACAAAAACAAAAACAAAACAAACAAACAAACAAACAAACAAAAACTTCGTGAGAGATAGAAATGAGGGTAAACCTGCCCATTCTGACCCATGTTGTTCTTTTTTTCGTATCGTACTGGGTAGTATCTTGCCCAGTGGGAGTTCAGAGATAAACAAGAAACAGTCTTCTCTTTACCTTATTACTTTTTGAAAGAAATAAATATGAAATTAACAACTTTTTAACAATACAAGTAACTACAATCTTCTTCTAAGTCATAGTGTTCATAGTTCCCAGGCCAGCAGTATTACCATGACCTGCGAATATATTAGAAAAGCAAATTCTTGAGCTTACTCTCATCCTGGCCCAGCAATCTGTGTTTTAACCTGTTCTGCAGATGATTCTGATAATGCTAAAGTTTGAGAAGCTCCTCTCTGAGAGAATTAGGAATGTAAGGTGAGTGAGAACCTGGAAGTGGGTTGGGTGGGGTTTGGGAGGTCCTTGGTGTAAGCAATCTATGCCTTTCAAGGGGAATATGGCAAAATCAACTTATGATATCAGTGTGCTGATAGGGATAAAAGATTAAAAAATTGCTTTTACATATCACAAATTAATGTTACCATTGACATTTTGTACACATTTGTCTTGCATTAGTTGGCCATTTCATTAGAGACTCTACTGTGGGCATTCACATCAGAGAAGGAATATGGGGTTCCACCATAGTAGATAGTGGTAAGTATCAAGTGGTAAGTAGATTCTTCAAATTTTTTCAAAACACATGTTGTAATCAGTAACTTACATGTGAGTGGAACACTAGCTCTACACAATGACACCTTCAAATTGATCAAGGCCTTTATTTTCTATAATACTACATTGTATGGCTTATATTTACTTATTTTTATGAAATCTTTAAATGCAGATAAATTAGGGTGAAACATGAAATATATGATCATAGTTGGAAGAAAGCCAACATAATTCCTTCTACTTCTCCTTTTCTTCGTCATTCTTTTATCTCTTTCCTTTGATTTTTATTCTTTTTTACTTCTAACACGTATTGTTTTCCAAAGACTGTTCTCTGACCTACTTCTCTGAACCAACACTGCTTTAAGTAACTAGTACAATTTCAAGGATCTCATTTGCATCTCTATTTTGAAGATTATATTTATTTCTAGACTTTTCAGAATATTTTTGAAAGTTTAGTGCTGTTTTTTGTAATCACAGTCTACTAAATTTTATGGAATTTAGTCTTCATTTACTTCCAGATGTATGCACTCTTATCTAACCACCCATCTATACCTAGCAACGTATAATTGAGGCTTCAAATGAGAGATTGTATATTCTGGTTTTTCTTCCCTCCCCCTCTAGATTTTTTCCACCTCTTTTTCTCATTTATATAACCTTCTCAAACTTTACACCTGCTCCCTTGCCTGGACTAAGAGAGGTACTTATTCACATATTAACTAATTCTCTAGCATTGATTGGTTTCTGGACAGAACCTGACCTGCAGTATATTCTGTGTCCAGCACTCATCTATCCCAGTGTGATAAATCCTGACTATTACCTATTCCCCACAGCTTGATATTTCCAAGTGGATGTCATTTCAAATTCAACAATGCAAACTAAGCTTCCCATTTTATTCTTCAAGTAGGATTTTCTTCCCAAATTGTTAGTCAGATTTTTTCCCCCAAGCTTCTAGGCTTAGAATTTTTGAGAGATTTAAACTTTATTAATGATTCACTTATGAAACCCTATTCCTTGACTACAATCTAATCCACTTTATCTCATAAAATTGCTCTTGTATTTTTGTCCCTCTGCCTAATTTCTACCTATTTCCCTTATGTGGAAGGTTCTGTCTTCACCTCCATCAATTTTATTCTTAACCATACTTTATAGTCAGCTTGATTTTCATTTCTTGATAAGAAATCCCCAATTAACTTAATATTGGCTCTTTTTCCTCCATTTAAACATTTCCAGATGACCTTCTGTTACTTAGTACATGAACACATTTAGTTACAAATTCCTTTCTATATTTTTTTCTATAATTTATATATAAAACCCTAGGAATGCATGGTGACTGATTCCTTTACTTTATTTCTCTTGTGATCTTTAGTTCTAAACAGAAGCTTGAAAATTGAGTAAACAATTCATAGTTGTTTAATAACTTATAATTCATTTGCATAAATCTCACTTTGCTCCAAAATGATGACATACTATAGCAACTAAGAGATCAGACTGCCCTTAGAAAGTTATAGGTTTTTATCTTAGCTTGAATACTTTCTTTTCTTTTTTAGTGGGACTAGCTCAAGCATTTTCCAGCTTTGTGAACTTGATTAAATTGCCATTAAACCTGTTTTCTTAGCAGTAAAAGAAGTATGTGTAGACACTTTTCCATAGTTTATAGATTGTTGTGAGGATTGAACTTTATCTTTTAAGAGTTCCTATTATAAGACGTTTCAATATGTCACAGCAATTATTTGCTATTATGAAAGAATATTAGGTGACATTTAAAAATAGAAAAGAACAATATTAAAATAAAGGTAATAATTTAATATCATGGCCTTCAAAAATACAAATAGACCAGGAATATAAAAACAGAAGGATATGTAGATATGCAGTTCTAGAGTTAATAGCAGATACTGAAATAGACTGTCAGGTTCTATTAACCTGAGCAGAAAAGGAAACACAATGAACTACAAGGTTTAAAACTGTCAAAAGGAAAAAACAAACAAATTCTGGTGGCAAAATAATTTTTTCTTTTATCTATAAGAAATAAGCTTTTCATAGTAAGACTTCTGATGGAAACACTAGATGTGGTTGACAACACGTTTAACAATATCCCTGGAATTACTGAGACAGCACCATTAGCCTTTCAGTTAGCACTCTTAAACCTGAGGCTCAGTACCAGTATTCAAGTCAGGTAAAGCATTATTGCAGCAGGTTCAAAGGAATGTGGTCCAAAATTGTGGATCTCTGTTGACATTTGGCTTAATCCAGAGATAACATCTAGACAGCCTAGATAGTCTTCCAGATAATCCGATATAAACAACTACAGAGGATTTCAAAATTTATGTGTCATAACTCAAGATTGTTCCAAAAAGACTTTAGCTTTTTTCTTTTCCCTAATCTTCTCCAAAAGCACTCACTGCTAGGTAGTTGCATTTGGGGGCAAATATATCCTCCAGTTTGCCAAAGAGGGAATTTCAGATTCTCCTGGGTTAACTCAATCTCTTTTGAGTAAATATTCAGTAATTTAGGGTTTCTCCTCCATTCTGCCCATGAAGACACAGGGGACAGAGGAAATATCAGATAATTTCATGATGATAAAGCTTTTTGGTTTTTTTAGATTTTATCAGCTCTCCTGGTATTGCAGGTCTTCAGAATTTCAATCAGGTTGTTATTTCTCACTCTTGGTTTGGGTTCTTCATCTCTACCTGCAGCCTCTGTTACAGGGTTATCTCATTCTTCGTTGTTGTCCCTCTTCTGTCCTCCAATCTCTCTACAACTAAAACATGCTGAAAATTGCTTTCTGTGATATTTATGATCAGAGGGACATTTGGCATATACCACATTTTCTCTTCTCTCTGCTTATATATGCCATGCTCTCAGTGCCACTACTCCTTTCAGTGGGAATTTCATACAGGTATGGGGTACCCTGCAATGTGCTTTCCTCCTAAAAGCTCAAATTAAGAAGTGATCCAAAGTCTTTCTACTGTTGGCCTTCTGCTTTGTGTATATGAAGTATCTACCTATTTCTATCCTGGCTTCATCTCCCAGGAATGCAACCTGGAGTTATAGCTGTAACATTTATCTTCCTGGTTTTCTTCTTATGTTCCCTGGAACAAGAAATGTGTTCTTTTTATTCCTTTTCTGTCTAGAAAAGACTTCCCTTATATGATAGCTTCCTTATCCTTGAGATATCATTAACCCATTCCCTTCCTTGGGGCCATAGTGACAGGCAGGCTTTGTGGCAACATGATTTATGGGAAGAATAATCATTCCTTCAGCTTATCATTTTGGAACATTAACCCATTATGTATAATTTTACTCATAAGAATTTGCCAAAAGTGTTGATTACCAGATAGTCTGAGATTACTATCAAGTGTCTGGAATGGCACATATTTAATTTTCTTTCTGTAACTCTTCATACAAGCTGCCCAACTGCACACCTCTAATCATGGTCTGTGTGAATGACAAATGATGGACTTTGTGATATATAATCTGACTAATGGCTCCACACAGCCTAATATAACCATTCTATATGTTCAATTTTAAATTTTTACTGGGCAGCTAATGAGACTTTCCCACAAAGTTTATCCAGAACTTCTTCATAGTGAGTGAAAGGACCAAGGAGAATTGATTACTCTGGCTGGAGTGCAGATGAATTTTGGAAAGCCCAAGTTTTTTCTGGCTGTGTGCTGAGGTCTTGGATTAGAAAAAGGCCATGCTGATATAGCATTTGTTTATTTATCAAATTTAACAAACATCTTTTGAATGCCCACTATAGGCAAAGTCTGAAATCATGCCATGAATAAGTGCATTAAAATCTCTCAGTCTACTTGACCACAACGTGAACCTCTTGAGTTTTATTTTGATATATTCTTGGCATGTGGAAAATAAATATCTTATCTTTGGGTGATTGTGCTATTCTTCTTTTCTAGCAACAACTTCCTAAACATTAGAGAATGGAAATATATGTATATATATTATATTTATATATATTATATGTTATAATTCATATTCTATATATGTATGTACATGTATATGTATGTATATATACATAATATATATATATTATAATAGAACTTCAGGAATTTTCATATCTGTAGGATAACCATACAATTTCTGTATGATCCTAACACCTGACTCTTTTTTCCCTTCACAAAATAACCAACACTGATACCCCAACTCCAACCATCTACCTTTAAGTACTTTGGATTCTGTCATGTGTTTTACCAGATATAACCAATATTTCATTGCAGAATTTACCACTGTAACTATATCTTTTATCTCTCCACCATTAATGTTTTTCATTTATGTCCTGGAGCCAAATAGTTACAAGTTCGATTATACTATCCTTCATACCAATTGAAGTCTAATGTATCTAGAAGCCTCTTAGTGGAGAATGACCCAGCTCTCTAGCTGGCTGTTTTGCAGACACCAACACAAACATACTGGCTGTTTGAAGAGTTCCTTCATACTTGTCCTCCTTCAAGGCTGTCAAAGTCCATAAATCTATGAAGTCCATAAATCTATGAAGTCTAGTTAAGCTATGAGATTTTTCTTTATCCACCAGACACATTGGTCTTAAAAGCCTTGAAATTATTACCCAAAATTTCTGCAGGATGTCTAAGGGAGGCAGGCAAAAGTATGTGCCTGTTTTAAGGATTGATTCAAAAACTGAAAGAGTGCCTTTGTCTTTTATAGACCTTGAAGGAACCATGGACCATGGTGTTCATGCACTTTGTTTTAAAGCATTAAGACAATCGCTGAGATGAGTAAAAGCTAACCCCTCTTATTCAGGGCCATGAAATATCCACAGAAGCAACTACTACATACATGTCTATTCCATGAATTATAGAAAGATGAAAGCATAGCCTCAAATTCAGCATAGCCTCAAAGATGAAAGCATAGCCTCAAATTCAAAAACAGTAGGGCTTTTCTAGGCATGTAGCTATTAAATTTTTAAGATAAAGAGGCTCTAGGGTGCCTGGGTGGCTCAGTGGGTTAAAGCCTCTGCCTTTGGCTCAGGTCATGATCTCAGGGTCCTGGGATCGAGGCCCGCATCGGGCTCCCTGCTCAGTGGGGAGCCTGCTTCCTCCTCTCTCTCTGCCTGCCTCTCTGCCTACTTGTGATCTAATCTCTCTCTCTCTGTGTCAAATAAATAAATAAAATCTTTAAAAAAAAGATAAAGAGGCTCTAGTTTGTTAGAAATTCCTATAACAGAATCAAACCCAATGAGAGAGATCCTAAGAAAACTCAAATGTGGTTTCCCTTTTATCTACATGCCCAGTTTTGTCATCTGTTTGTTAGTTCAGTGAACATACTTTGATCCGTACTGTTAACCAAATTAATTTTTATCAATAAATTAATGTATTTTATTCTAATTCCATAAAATTAAAATAAAAAATATAATAGTCCCACATCCCTCATTTCCACCTACATTTTTCCTCCCTAGAAGCATATATCTTCACCTCTTTAAATTGTTTCTTTTGGTAGTCAACACCATATTTCTGAATAATATGCAAACTTTTTATTTTAAAAGAATTAACTCTTTTCCAAAAACAGTCTGTGGTAGCCAGTCTTCAAGATGACCCTTAATAACTCCCACCTACAAGTTTATGGCCTTGTGTAATCTCCTCCTATATTGAATAGGTCTGAGCGGCTCACATAACCAACAAGATACTGTGGAAATGCTGATGTGTGACTTCCACACATAGGGCATAAAACACATTGGGTTTTCTAATTGGATCATTCATTCTGGAGAAGCCAGCTTCAGTGCGTGAGGATACTCAAGCAGTTCTTTGGAAAGGTCCATGCGGTGAGGTCCATATATATTGACCTCCCGCCAAGAGCCCAACTTGCCAGCCAAATGAATGAGCCATCATGAAAAGTAATTCTCTAGCCCCATTTAAGTTCCAGCCAACATCTTGACTGGAATTTTATCAGAGACCCTGAGCCAGAGCATCAGCTAAGTTACTCCCAATTCCTTACCCACAGAAACTGTGAGATAATATACATTTACTATTGTTTTAACCTATAACTTGGGACAATTTGTTATACAGTAATTGGTAAGTTAAACATTTCCTGTAATGGAAGATGAGTAATAAGCTCTCTTTCAAGACCCATCCTCTTCCCAATAAACATAAAAATTAACATTTCTCTTTTCTTCACCTTACCATAGAGTAATTTCATATTTTTGGATTATAGAACTATTCATTGTTTATATTATTATGCATTTATAAATATTCATAGCAGAATCACTAGTATTCTATAATTACACTTCTTCCTCCTACAGTGTTTTATAAATATACTATCATCATGTTTAAAAAGTATTATAAAATCCATCAATTTCAGTTATTTTTCCTTGGAAACACTCTATATTGGGGCTCTTTGTGCTTCTTTTCCAATCTAGACTGGCTGCTCTCCAGGCTACACAAAGCTTTTATTTTGATAATCCCCTTCACCATCATCATTGGAATTCCCTTTTTTTTTTTAATTCTCATGTAGAAACTATTTCTTGTATTGCATAGCTATATCTTTATTTATTGCTTTGTTTTGTTGGAGCAAATTCTTCAATAGCTTCCTCTTTTTAGATGAAGGCTAAGTTTCGAAGATCTTGTATGAATATAAAACAATTTTAGCAATTGTTCTTATTATTTTGTATTATTTGTTCATTTTAAAATCAAGTTTTGTCAAGGACTTAAAAGGCTACTTTGGAACTATGATTTTCACAACTATTTCCAAAGAGAAAGCTCAGGTTTGGTCACACTTAAAATTGTTAGTTTTTATGCTTTTAAAATACAGAAAACCTAAAAGTTTTTTTTCCTTGAAGAAAAATAAACACACAGAAGTTGGAATAATCATTCAAATGTCATTATGTTACATTTAATTCCTAATTACTTTTTGTAAGAAAGATAAAAAAAAGAATGGTGAATTAAAATGCAAAAATTTGAATCTGGTTTCACAGTACTGAATAATATAGCAAAATAAATTATGCTATATATAGATAGTATTATATATATTTACAGAATTTCTCAAATATTTTGAAAATGAAGTATTTTGGTATTATGTATCATAATTATATATATTTATTATATAATATATATAATGTATATTAGCAAATAACATATAAACTATATATTTTATATATCTATATATAGTATTAGTTAGACAAAGAACTCAAAATTTGAGAATATTTTGCATGTTTATTTTGCACATTTTCTGAATCCAATAAATTCCTGATCCTCTACATTATAAATGGAAGTACATATTAGACACCAAAACTCTATCATCTTTTTTTTTCTTAAATATTTTATTTATTTATTTGACAGAGAGACAGCAAGAGAGGGAACACAAGCAGGGGGAGTGGGAGAGAGAGAAGCAGGTTCCCACTGAGCAGGGAGCCTGATGCGGGGCTCCATGTGGGGCTCGATCCCAGGACCCTGGGATCATGACCCTAGCTGAAGACACATGCTTAACAACTGAGCCACCCAGGTGCCCCAATACTCTAACTACTCTATCATTTCTACAAGGCCTCCAGCCTTCATCAGTTGCACTATATATATATATATATATATATATATATGTGTGTGTGTGTGTGTGTGTATATATATACATACACACATATACACACACACATATATGTATACATATATATACACATATGTATACATATATATATAATTTTTTTATTATGTTCAGTTAGCCAACATATAGTACACCCTAAGTTTTTGTTGTAGTGTTCAGCGATTCATTAGCTGCATATAACACCCAGGGCTCATCACAACACATGCCCTCCTTAATACCCATCCCTCAGTTATCCCATCCCCCCAGCCCCCACCCCTCTCCCTTCTGTGACCCTCAGTTTGTTTCCCAGAGTCCAGAGTTTCTCATGGTTTGTCTCCCCCTCTGATTTCTTCCCATTCAGTTTTCCCTCCTTCCCCCATGGTTCTTCGCTCTATTCGTTATGTTCCACATATGAGTGGAACCATATAATAATTTTCTTTCTCTGCTTGACTTATTTCACTTAGCGTAATCCCCTCCAGTTCCATCCAGGTCGAAGAAAATGGTGGGTATTCATCCTTTCTGATGGCTGAGTAACATTCCATTGTATATTTGGACCACATCTTCTTTACCCATTCATCTGTTGAAGGGGATCTTGACTCCTTCCACAGTTTAGCTATTGTGGACACTGATGCTATGAAATTAGGGTGAGTGTGCCCCTTCTTTTTACTGCATATGAATCTTTGGGGTAAATATTTAGCAGTTTAATAACTGGGTCATAGGGTAGCTCTATTTTTAATGTCTTGATAAAACTTCGTACTGTTTTCTAGAGTGGCTATACCAGCTTGCATTCCCACCAACAGTAAGAGGGTTCCCCTTTCTCCACAACCTCATCAATACTTGTTTCCTGTCTGGTTAATTTTTGCCATTCTAACTGGTGTAAGGTGGTATCTCATTGTGGTTTTGATTTGTATTTTCCTGATGACTAGTGATGTTGAACATTTTTTCATGTTTCTGCTAGCCATCTGTATGTCTTCTTTGGAGAAGTGTCGGTTCATGTCTTCTGCCCATTCTTGACTGGATTATTTGGGTTTTTTGGTGCTGAGTTTGATAAGTTCTTTGTAGATCTTGGATATCAGCCCTTTATCTGAAGAGTCATAAATTGATTAGTAATTATTACTGGTTAATCTGGTGAAAAAGTTTCTAAAGCTCACTTAGACATCTATAAATATTAATGACTCTAGGATGCTATTGAGACTTGTAATTAAGTCAGAAGATATTTTATTAAAGAGAAGTTAATACACAATTTATGCAATGTTATCTTATAGTTTACTTAGCTTTTTTTTATAATAACATAAAATTGATTTATACAAGCCCCTTGAAGTTCAAGGAACTTGAACTTGATCCTATGGGTAATGGGCAGCTAAGAGTGTTACATGTAGGTGAGTGAAATGATTCTGTTTGCTTTTCAAGAAGGTAATGAAAAGCAATGTGACTAATGAATGAGCGGAGAGACGCTAGAGTAATCCTAGAAAAAGATAATGGGATTAACTTTAAGAAGTCATAATAATGATTTAGAGAAAGAGAGAGAAACCAAGAAACAGACTTTAAGCTGTAGAGAACAAACTGATGGTTACCAGAGGGGAGGTGGGTGGGGGATTCATGAAATAGGTGATGAGCATTAAGGAGTGCACTTGTCATGATGACACCAGGTAATGTATGGAATTGTTGAATCACTATATTGTACACCTGAAATACTATAATATTGTATGCTAAGTAGCTAGAATTAAAATAAAAACTAAATGAATAAATGAATAAATAAATAAATATTTAAAATAAATATAAAAATAAATTAATAGAGAAATTAAAAACAGAAGACATAATAATGCTATTAAAAAAGGGTTAGTTTGGTGAGACATTTCAGAGATAAAAACACAACTGATGGTTACCAGGGGAGATGGAGTAGGAGTTTGGGTAAAATGGGGAAAGGGGAGTGGAAGATACAGGCTTCCAGTTAAGGAGTGAATAAATCATGGGAATAAAAGTTATAGTATAAAGAGTACAGATATTGTAAGAGTGATGATATAATGGGACAGATGGTAGCTACATTTGTAGTGAACATAGCAAAATGTATAAATTTGTCAAATCACTAAGTTCTACACCTGAAACATGTAACATTGTGTGTCAACAATGCTCAAATAAAAATAAAATAAATCCACATGTTTTACAAAGCTAGTGGATATACGAAACAAGGGGAGAAAGAGTGAGGAGCAAAGGATGATCGGGGCTTCAGTCCTGGAGATAAGAGAATACAGTTATAGTTTCTGTTTATATAGCACGTCACAATTTACAAAGGACTTTCATGTATCCTACATTCCATTGTTTCAATAACCTATTTAATATGAATTAAATAATGATCTTAAAAAGGCTCTGACCACTACTAAGTAATTACTTTGGGAAATATTATATATAGGTACTTCCCCCAGTGACCTTTTGTCCTATGAAGCACAGGTTGACTTGTGTTCCCTATATCAAAAATACATATATATCTATATTGTCTTTGTTTCTCCCCCTGTTACTAGATAAATGGATTTTTACAATAGTTTATTTAATGGTCACATGGTTGTGTCTCTGTGTCTCTGAAAAAAGTGATTAAGATAGTATTTCTCAAACCTTAAAAAGGCTTATGAATCAGAGAATCCTAATAAAATGCATTCTAATTCAGTGGCAGAGCCTGAAATTCTGCATTTCTGACAGGCTACCTGGCAATGTCAATGTTACTAGTCCAGGGAACAAATTTTGTTTAGAAAGGATTTATTTATTTTATTTTTTTAAGATTTTATTTATTTACTTGACAGAGAGAGATCACAAGCAGGCAGAGAGAGAGGGGGAAGCAGGCTTTCTGCTGAACAGAGAGCCCGATGCGGGGCTCGATCCCAGGACCCTGGGATCATGACCTGAGCCGAAGGCAGAGGCTTAACCCACTGAGCCACCCAGGCTCCCAGTTTAGAAAGAATTGAGATTAAAGCTACATATACATTTGTACACACACACAGGTACCTTTGGTTAGACAGGTGTGCAATTCTGGGATATTTATATCTTATTTCATTTTAAAAATCACAAGCATTTTCTCACAGTTTTCAAGGTAGACAATTGTTGCTACCAATTGTATATGTTATATATGTGTGTGTGTGTTGTTGTTTTTTTTTCCAGTACTGTAGCTACATTCCATTTCTGTTACTGTTGGCAGGCATTCCCCTAAGGTTTCTAAACACGTTAGTGGTCTTTTTCAAGAAGACATCTTATAAAGAACCACCTCATTGTTAGTTGTTCATTAATAGTTCTCTTACTGGCAACTTGGATGTATGCCCCTTAATTTTGCAAGTATTTTAAAATTAAAATTACTTCCAAAGCCTTTCAAATACTCCTGGCAATAATGTCTGCTTGGAGGCAGAATTTTTAATTCTCCTCCCACAGGTCTTTTCTTTTATGATTCCATAGCCTTGTGGGTTTCCTTAATAGACTTAAATTCCACAATATAATCCATGTGTGTTGAAAGACATCTGAAATCACTGACATGCCTCAGGGTCTCAGGATTAAGCAACTATCAGCTCTGTCCTCATGTAATTGGACTCAAAGAGGTAATCTCCCGTTTAGGTCCAACTCAGAAATTCCTTCTTTCTCTTTCTCCTCCTCTAGCCCTCTATTTCCTCTTAGAGGAAACTCATTTATGGTTCAGACACATTTCCCAAGTAATGCATTTTTATCCCCATGGAAGTCTTTTAATTCAAACCTCAAGAGATGGACAATATCTCTTAGTGTACATGACAAAGAGGTAACCTTGAAAGTAATGGTTGATTTTTATGAGACTCTACGCAAAAGCTCAGTCACCCTGGAGAAAGAAAAGCTCATCTCTGTTGTTTAGGTAATAAAAGTCCTTTAGTCCCATTTATGCCAGACAGCTATATGAAATGTATTGAAAGATACAGGCTAATCAGTGCTAAAACTAAATTCTCAAATGTCCTGGGATCTTTGAACTGGATGGCCATAGAGAGTAGGTTGCCTAACTTCCTATTCAATTCAGGAATCCTTAACACTGTGTCCTTGAGATTCATTCGAGTTGCCATGAGTACCTTCTGGAGAGGTGAGACCCTAGCTGGACAGCTCCAGTTGTTAAACATCTGTAACTGTGGACAGCCATGTGCATTCTCTCAAGCTGCTCTAATGTTTTATACTCTCCCTGCTCACCCCCTGTGTTCTTGTGTTTCCAGTTCTACAGTGTTAATTGTGTTAATTAATTCCTGTTTACAACTTGCAGTATGATACAGTAAGCTCTCCTAAAATGACTTCACTTTAGTTAGGAGCTTAATTCTCTTTAAAATATAGTGACACTTGAGCCTGGCTAACTCAGTCAGTAGAGCATGAGACTCTTAAAATATAGTGACACTTGACACTTGTTAACACCTAAGACAGCATCTCATCACTGCACTTTGAAATTCAGAGAAACTTCTGGTTTCAAATGCCTTACTGCTCCCTTAAGGAATTGGATGATGCCGATCTCACCATAAGATATGTACCTATTTCCATCCAGTTTTGACTGCACCAGTGAAGAGTTAAACAGTATGCATCAGGCCACACATAGTGATGAAGACCCAACTGGGAATATAGCCCAGGAAACTTGGCTCCCAGTTAGGTGTGTTTCTAACCACATGACCATCATTTCTGATGACTGTAAATTCACATAGTACTCTTCCTGCTGAATTATGCAGGAGACAATCACATTGGTAAACTGAACAAGTCAGTGCATGTTAAGTAAGTTCCTAGACTGAATAGTGTGTATTCTCGAGAATTCCTGTTGCCACTGACTGAATGGTCCACATTTTACTAGTGATATCATGACATGTGACATTTTTGAGGGTCCTTTCATTTTAGATTGCCCTAACATTCACATTCTTGGCTCTTGTTCTTGCTGGACATGGATTTTGCTCCAATACCATCTTTCTGAGAAGGCACTTTTAACTCTTGGCAGCTGGATGCTGCTGTTAAATTCTTCATGGCCTCTGTGCTATCCCCTCCAGTGTGCTTCCTGAGAGGTTGAGCCACTCTCTGCTTAGATTTCAACTATATGCTTTTAAACCTGAAACAGATGTTATCTTGGCTGCTGTCATTTGTCATGAGCTTCTCTATTTGCATTGTATACAAGGCAGGTAAAAAGGCAGGTAATTTGCTGCCTCCCTCTGTGGAGAAAGGAAAAAAAATGGAGAGAGGGTGAAACAAGACAAAAGGAGAGAATAAATACATAAACTAGAAGAATAAAGCCACATGGAGACAGAGAGTACAACCACTTGAACATCTATTATCCTAATATCATATGCTATAGTTTGGCTACTACTGATTTGCCTGGCATCCTTCTTGAATCATATTTGTGGCCACCCAGATTAATGATGTGAGCTGATCTCTTGATTTAATATCAGCTTGCTCTTTTCAGCTCCCATGTCATTTACTGTCTTAAAAAAAAATGTACTGCTTGTTACTCAGCCGTCTGTGTTTTCAAGAACTCAATCTTCTTTTTTTTTTTTTCCTCTTTTTTGTATGGGAACCAGAAACTAGAAAGCTTTAAATAAGGAAAATTAACCACTCACAGAAAAGGTGGAAGCCCAGAGAAAAGGGGTTTGTCTTTTATGGTTTGTACTTCGTAAGCTGTGGGTGTGACTCAATTTCCTCACCACCCACATAAAAAGTTGCCACCCAATCACTGTTTTTTCTATCCAAAACCCCTCCCCTTTGATTTTGGCTAAGAGAGACCCTAAGAAAGACTGCCCTTTCTGGAAGTTGCAGACTGTGACATATAAAAGCTGTTAGCTGCTCCTGCAGCCAGCAGCATTCAAACCTTGCAGAGTTTTGCTCTCTGAGAGCTTGTAATAAGACACACTCTTATAAGAGTTCATGCTACAACCTAGCAAAGAACTTTAAATTTTTGGAAGAACAATATATTCATTTTGGCATTCTGCAGAGGTAAGCTCTTTAGCTCAACAAGTTTATTTTGCATGCATTTATTTTATACTAGCTCACATTTTTATTTTTTATTTTTTTTAGAAATGAGAATGACTTTAATATATCTTTTTGTTTGTTTGTATTCTATCCCTTGGTGTCCATATACGTCTGGGACACATTATCAGGACATTCTCTGTTGTTACCTGTGATGCATTTTTCCTTCTCACTCTCAAGATTAATTTCAATTCCTAAAGTTTTCCCTCTGAAAATATGCAGTAATGCATTATGTGGTGTAGGCATTTGGGACAAATGGCTCACATTCATTTTTGGGTTAGTAGTCATATTGCTTATTTTTCTCTAGCTATAGGAAGTTTCTTTTAGGAGTCTGCCTCATAACACCAAGTGAAGCGAATAACAACTACTATAGGTTGTTTCCTATGCTTGACTGCAACATTTTGAATTTTTCGGAGAAAATCAATTCAAGTGATGCTCCCAAATGATGACTTTGTAAATTCATACCCACTGGCCCCCCTTTTGGTTCTTTTCTCATAGACCCTAACTTTACCTTTCTGCCTTAAAGCAAAGTACACTTGGTGGCCTCTCCTCCTCCACCCTTCAAAATGATAGCAATCTCTGCAGTCAGCAGTGCACTCCTGTTCTCCCTTCTCTGTGAAGCAAGTGCCGTCGTCTTGCTCAATTCCACTGACTCATCCCCGCCAACCAATAATTTCACTGATATTGAAGCAGCACTAAGAGCACAACTAGATTCTGCGGATATCCCCAAAGCCAGGCGGAAGCGCTACATTTCGCAGAATGACATGATCGCCATTCTTGATTATCATAATCAAGTTCGGGGCAAGGTGTTCCCACCGGCAGCAAACATGGAATATATGGTAAGAGGAATTTGTTTTCTTTGAGTTCTGAGTGAGCATGCTGTATTTAAATTGTTCGTTGAAGAACCTAAAGAGTGTTTATATGTTAAGGGAAATGGAGCTCTGTTATACATTTTAACTCAGGAAAGATTCTTATATGCTTAGTAAGCTTAAATTTTCTTCCATCATAGAATTAAAGAGGAGAGAGAGGTTCTCATTTTCCTTTGTGAGTTCCATAACCACTGATGAATCCAGTCTTATATAAGAAACAGAGATATAGAATGGGGTATGTTGACTGACCACATCTGAAAGACACACTTTTTAAAAAATATTCACATGGAACTTTTTCTGTGCTTTGTTTATCTAATGGTCATATTTATCAGCTAAAACATTTTTTGAAAATAACTTTTTTAAAATTATAGGTTTTGTGTACACGATTTATTCTCTGGGTAGGTGTCTCTTCCCTTTCTTGGACAAAGCTCTTCCTGATGCTAATCTATTTGTGTTCTCAGAGAACATGCTGACTTTTTCCTCTTTGTGATTTAATGCTTTGTCATTCAGATAACAGTGAAGCCAGCACACTTGCACACTGTTCCAACTTGCCATGAACACATTCTTTGCTCTTTTAAAAACAGGCACTCTATGTTTAAATCACTCTACTTAGGAAGTAAAAAAATAAAACAAAACCTTTGAGTTGGTATTGAAAGGATAGCTGTGTTTTTTTAAGTTACTTTATTTTTTGGTTTGTATTTATGCAAGGTTATGTTTTAGAGTCCAGCGCCTTCCAAGAGCACAGCTTGAAGCCCCTTTAACCCAATCAAGATCACCAGCCTGATTTTCCTAAGTTGGGGTGGGGAGGCGGTACACAACTTTTTATAAGTGCTGACCTAAAATTTGGTATTTCTATCAGATTCTAAATTCATCTCTTTTATTTAAATAAACTTTTTAAATTTGACTAATTGCAGATGTCAGAGTTACAGGAAAAAAAGACTTGCCAAATGTAAGAGAGTCATAGTTCATAGAAGTATAACTTAGACTCTATGAAAATGCACTTTCCTAGGAGTTTTCTATAAAGAAAGAGGAAAAGGAGATATAATCAGTCCTGGTTTAGGGATAGCATTATACTCTCATGATTAAGAATACAGGCTTTGGAATCTAAATACTTGGGTTCAAACCTCAGTCCTGAAATACAAACTGCATGAATGTTTTATTTCTTTTTCATCACCTCTTATATGAGGATAAATATAGTACCTGCCATATAGGGTTGTAATCAGGAAAGTATGAGTTGAGGGATTGAGCAGTTAGACCAGAGCCTAACAAAATAGACCTTCAATAAACATTAGTACTTTCTAGAAAGTGATATATTGATATAGAAAAAGGAACAAATAAGTTTTTTTAGTTACCATAAATTAGGAGAGAAATATGCATAAGATTCTATGTGGGATCAGAAAAGTATAATATATAGACTGTGGGTTTAAGAAATACTTCCTGGTGCTAATCACATCACTATGCAGACAAAAGAAGGGTGAAGATAATTGAAGTGTTTTAGAGGTGAGCTCCTTTGAGTTCAAACCCTAACACTGCTGCTTACTTTGTGACTTTGGACAAGTTATTTAATATGTGTGAGACTCAATTTCCTTATCTTTAAAATGGGAATAATAATATAGATAATAACCAACTGATATATAATGCAATTCACTATTTTAATGATATTGAAGGCAGACAGATCATCATGAGTATAGGTGGGGTACAACACAATATAAATGATTGAAAAAAGCCACATCTTTTCTGGTTTTATTTTCCCCCAATGATCAAGAATTCATTCATTCCACATGTATTATTTAATTTTTCTATTTGTCAATGACTTGGCTAGTTGTTTCCATAGATGATCTCATTTGATAGTTCACTTTCTCCCTATGAGGTTAAGATTGTGATCTTCATTTTACAAATGAAATTATTTAGACCTAGAAAAATTGATGACTAGGCCAAGTTGGTATGCACAGTGAGTGGTATTAATGGAGTTAGAATTTAGATCTATGAAATTTCAAAGTCAACACTTGCGTTGGGAAGAACCTCTCCATTGGCTAGGTTTGTTAAATGCTCCATTGATGGGAACCCCTGGAGGTGTCAGGATATCTTTGTTCCTCCTTTAAAATGCCAGCTGAAATCCTGGAGTATTCATATTCTATTCTATTTTTATTTCTCAAATATAGGAGCTATGATATAATTTATTTTGTAAGAACCAGATACAGTGCTGGTTATGTTAGTAGGTGCCTTATAAATCCTCTTTCACTCAGTAAAGTTAATGAGAGGCAGTAATAGGAACAGTAAGTTCTATAAAATTAAATATGACTATCAAATTGTCATGTAAATACTGCATATAATTCATTTGCACATGTACTTATTCATTTATTATTTACTGAACATTTACTATATTTCAGGCACTATTCTAAACACTGGGGTTACATTCATGAATAAAATAGACAGTCCTTGACCCCCTGGGTAGAAAACCAGACAATAAACAAGATAAATAAATAAAGTACATAGTACATTGGAAGGTGATAAGGTTGTTGAGAAAACTAAAGCAGGCTGTGGTGAGATTGTGAAATTTAATAGGATGGCCATGGAAGGCCTCACTAAGAGTGTGCTGGAGAGAGGTGAGGGAGTTCACCACACTGACATATAAGGGAAGAGCTTCCCAGGTGGAAGGAAGAGAAATGGAAAAGGCCCTGGGGAAGGACAAAACTGATTAGTTTGGTTAGAAAAATGTGCTCAATTTAATGACATTGTAAGTTAGAAGGACTGTTTGAGTAAATGGAGTCATTGAAATAAGTCACATGGATCCTTCATGAAGACTGAGAGAAACACTGAGGGAAGAACAATGTAAGAGGCTACTTGGAGGTTGGAGCACAACTCCAACCTGGATTAGTAAATGACTAATCTCTAGGCCAGGTGAAAAATATAGATCTCAACTTACCACTTACCTTTATTTTAACCTGTTCAGCATTAATTTGGTTTGTGAGCAGTTTGAAAGTGAGCTCCATTCCTAACCTTATGTACCTTAAACACTTCGGGCCCTTAGCTCACTGGGACCACTAGCCACGTGTTCAAGTCCTAATCAGTATGTGATAACACCCACGGAAGCCTCATCGGAGATGGTCATCAGCTCAGGGCTTTTGTTAACCATGCTGGCCAGATTTGGGTCCCTATCATCCACAACTTTTCTCTCTGAACCTTCTTTCCAGACTTTCTCTCTTCATCTGTCTCTTCCTTAACTTATTCCATGACTTACAACCCTGACCTTCAAGTTTTATCAGAATGGTATGTCCTTTATTGATATTTTTTTATCCTCACAACCATATTCAGTTTCTCCTTCTTTTTTTTTAGGGGGGAGGGGCAGAGGGAGAGAGAATCTTAAATAGGCTCCATGGCCCCAGCAGAGAGCCCTATTCAAGGCTCAATCTCACCACCCTGAGATCATGACCTGAGCCAAAATCAAGAGTCCATCACTTAACTGACTGAGCCGTGCAGGCACCCCACCAATTTCTTATTCTTTTAACTGCTATAAATAACCCTTCATGTCTGATATTTTACTCTCATCAACATCAAAATCTATAGTTATTTGTATAGTTCCTGCAAGCTTTCTAGGTGCTAAATCTATGTTTATTCACCTTTGTATCTCTATTTTTTTGAGACAGTTCTTGAGTATAGACAGTGATCAACATTAATTAGATGATTTGGTTGAAGTCCCTATGAATTGTTATATGTTTACAAGTAGCATCGATTTTGATATATATTTTAATGGAAATTTTATTATCATGCATAATGATATTTTATCATATTCGCCTAAAATTTAAAACAAAAATTTTTCCTAAATTCTAAAATAGTCCCTCAAAATTAAATTTTATCTCCTTTTAAGTATTTGGTTATGTCATTGTACATGTCAATGTACCCTTGACTAAATAAAGTAGAAGCGATTTGAACAGAGTGTTGACATTTATGTTATAGTTATATAATATTTTCTCTGGACATATTGTCCATGATTTTAGTAAAAAAAAATATTTGAAATACTTAATTTTCTAAACACAGTATCTTTAAAAAAATAATAATACTATAGATAGGGCTTAAGATATGCAAGTCAAACTTCTTTACTCTTGGCTTCTGTTCCACAATTAGTTTATTGACAAATTTCCAGAGCTCCTTGGACACCAGCTGTTTCTCATTCTTCTAAGGGCAGCTTAAACCATGACTCTAAACCACAAACCACACTAGTTTCTTAGAATAAGAATTATCTCCCAAAGAATGAAATTGCAAGACTCACACATAGAGTAAAATTTGTAAGATATTCCTTGAATACAAGTTAGTTGAATAAAATGATTTTAAAAATGTGTGTTCCTTCCATAAGAGGAAGAGATCCATCGATAACAGAAATATTTTTCTTTAAAGTATAAACAAAACCATAAAAAACAAAAAAAAGAAAACACTAAGCATATAATTCAATATTATACTGATATAATACACTGCTGCATAAGATTGATGTAATCAATGAGGTACAGAAAAATACCATGGATAAATCAAAGAAAAAAGTGATAATCTCTTGTTGGCAAAATCATGAAAGGCTCTTTGGAAGAGGGACATTTGAGATAAATGTTCAGGAAGGGGCAGTGTTGACGTTATAGCAGATAAAGCAATGCATGCACAAAATCACCAGGAGAAGAAGAGCATAATGTGTTAGCCATATTTTTGAGGAGTTTGAGAAAATACTGAGGATCGCTTCATACAAAAGTGATTAGGGAGACTGTAGAAGTTTTAGAGCAGCATCAGAGCTCCATTTTGGAAAAATGGCCCTAGTAATTGATGGAGTTTGAACTGTCAATGAAGTTGACTGGAGAAGTGGCAATCACTGAGTTAATAATGCCACTCATTTAGGTAAGGTAAGGAGCCGACACCTGCACCGACACAGAAACAGGTAGGAACAGCTAAATGAAGCATGGTACATGAGATAGCAGTCTTCGTAGTTGGTATACAACAATGGAAAGGCAGGTGAGGGACAGTGGGATGATAATGACGGATATGAACCAAACAACTTAAAGCTGAAAAAGTATAATTTCACTATGTCGATAATGTGGCCCATTTCATTTGTTTGGTGTCTGCAAATATTATTTGCAGAGCTAAAAGGATAAGGCTTCTTCGACTTTTCTGGAAAAGAGAAAAATACTAGTTACCAATTCACAGCAAGTAGTAAAGTAACAGAAAGCATGACCCCAATGAATGAATGGAGAATAGATTAACCCATCCTTAGAAATAGCCAATAAACTATTTGCCTACAATAATTTATGACTCAGGCAGGAATAATGAAAATGCCAATTTTGTTCATTTTGGGTCTCATGTGGAAGAGAATGTGGATGATATTAAACTCCTTTTTTTTCTTTATTCAGTAGTTGACCAAACACTTGTGATGTCTCTCCTTGTCTTTTTTTTTTTTTTAATGAAACCCTATATTGTCCCAGATGGCACATTTTCTCTCATTGGGGAAGGATAACTCAATTTTCTTGTTATAAACATGAGAAATTTGATGTGTCTAACCTAAATCTTTTCAATGAATGCTTTTATGACTACTAGAAAGCCTCCTGAGACCCACTGCCAGCCAGCGGAGAACTGAGAAAGACTGCTGACAGGAAGGCACTTCTCCAGCACTTTCGGAACTCCACATTCCTGTTTTCATAGATGTAGAGTCTTTTAAGTGTTTTGGCTTCCAACAGAGACTGGGCACATTTTGTAGGAATTTTCTTCCAAGGTGCATGTTGCTTAATATTACTTACTTAGTGTTACTTACATATGAATGTTCAACTCTTCATGTATGGAGCCAGCTGAAGGTCGAGAACATTTTCTTTGTGACCACTTTGAATACAGTCTCTAAAGTGCAAGTGGAAACATTAACACAGTGTGATTCAGAACCTCACTGTTAGGTGGTAGACAGAAAAGCTGTGAATCACATGAAGGCCATTTATATATGGTGACTATATTTCCTTGTCTTACAACGCTGCTTTTCTGATGGCAGATGATATTTGACCACCTACAACAGTGCAGAAAAATAAATCTATTGTATTCCTGCTGAGTATTTGTAGAGCCTAGCATCCTATCTGTTCCACATAGAAGTTTCAATAAACATTTGTGGAACACCTGAATGAAGTCTTTGAACATTTTCTAGGCATCCAGACCACTATAGCCACGTGTAAAGAACATCAAAGAACATGTAAAGAACATGTGGCTCTAGTGGTCTGATGGGCAAGAGTCATTCATTATTCAATCACTCATTCCACAATATTTACTCATGTGCCTGGCACTGTGCTGGGGGATTCAGTGGGGAGTGGAAAGACACTCTTTTATAGGAAGAACTGTGAGCAGATAAGTAAGTGCCAATGCAGTGAATTAAAGTAGAAAAAAAAAACAGGGTGCTTTGGATTTACAAGAAACATATTTAGCCCAGACTTGAACTTAAGGTATAGAAGTAGGGAAGGTATAGTAGGTGTGATAGGGTGCTCTAATAAGGTGAATAGTACATCGAAGGCAAGGATAAAAATTCAGTACGACTTGGATTTCATGTGTAAGAGCAAAAATGGTGTTTGATGAGACTGGAAAAGGCAGCAAAAACTTGTTTAGTTTTATTATAAAATCAAGGGAAGTTATTGAAGGTTTTAAGAGGGGAAGTTATATAATTAATTTGCATTTCAGAGAGGTTG
The DNA here is from genome assembly GCA_002007465.1 of Ailurus styani. Taxonomy (NCBI): domain Eukaryota; kingdom Metazoa; phylum Chordata; class Mammalia; order Carnivora; family Ailuridae; genus Ailurus; species Ailurus styani. Next base: position 451,293 of record LNAC01000711.1, read on the forward strand.
TTCTGGCTACAAGGTGAAGAAAGGACTAGAAAGGGCAGAAATAAAGGCTGGGTGAGCAGTCTAGAGGCTGTTTTACTGGTCTGGGTGGGAGGAGACTGAACGCTCTGACGTTGAAGCCCATCAGATTGTGACAAAGTAGAGTTAGGGATCAGATCAATAAGAGTGAGTGATTTGGGGGTGCCTGGGCGACACAGTCAGTTGAGTGTACAACTATTGGTTTTGGCTCAGGTCATGCTCTTAGTGTCATGAAATTGAGCCCCATATCCAGCTCTTTGCTGAGTATGGAGTCGGCTTGAGATTCTCTCTCCCTCTCCCTCTACCCTTCCCACTCCTGTTTACTCTCTCTCTTTCTAAAATAAACAAATATTTTAAAAAATAGAAGTGAGTGATCTACATTATGAAATAAAATGAAGATTTATATGATGACACAGCTAAGGGGGATACCTCTATTTTTGACTAGGACAGCTGGGTCGCTCAGAGTTGTAGAACACAAAATCAAAAACAGGTTTCAGGGAGTCATTCAGTAGTTGCAGGTTTATCATCCAGGGTACACATTTACAAAGGTTGGGAAAAGTAGCTAGTATGTGGGAGGGAACATTCTTCTATTATAAAAATTTTTGAATAGGAATATGCTTTGGTAATCAACATGAACCACTTTGCATAATAGGAATAGGGTAGTGTCACAGAGACAGCATGGATGGATGCTTTTATGTCTGGGAATCTACTCAAGAATTTTTGCAAGAAAGTTTCATGTATCTTTTTTTTTTTTAATAAGTGCTGAGGCTTAAATCCACACAAATCCAAATCTGTTTCAGGGGCCTGGGTAGGACCAACTCCACCTTGTTCTTCTGACATGCTCAGGATAAGGTTTTTTGGAAACTAATCAAAGGACTTCAGAAAAATAGGGGTTGACTAGTCTGGCCCTGGTCTGGTGTCCTGAAGCTAGCATATCTAAAAAGCATGTACTAGTCAGTGGCCATTAAATAGTTATGAACTTGAGATGTTTAATAGTCTATGAAAATTTCTGAAGAATGGTGTAGGAAGGAGTTAGAGAAAATCAAGACTAACAGCTTTAACTGGTCAAGGAAAATGCTTGGCATAAAATACATCACAGACTGAGGTTTGGAGGCATGGGATTCGAACGTTTCCAGTCTGTGTTACCCATAGTGTCTAAATCAGGTATCAAGCATTTTTTTTTTGAGGTGAATATGGAATAATGCCCAACAAGTTGTGTTTTTAGAATAAATTTTTCATGACTCTTAAAATTTCACACCATGTACTCCAAACTGAAACAGTTGAGAAATGTTTCTTCAGGACACAGTGTCTTTTTCTCTTAAAAAGTGCATCAAATTCATGTCTCATAATTTCATTAAATATGAACATTCTACCAAATGTGTCTCTCTGCATTCCAGCGAGATCATGTATTCTGCAGGCAGTAGGTAGGCGGAAAGGCATTTGAATTCTTCTGACCACGTGGGCATTGGCAAGATTTGGGGTATGCATGTGTATCACAGGATAGTTTAACAATCAAGAAATCAGTTTTTAGATTATTGCAACATTGAATTGGTGAAAAAAATTAGCCACACATGAAAATGTCTTTCTGGCTCAGAATTCCAGTATTAAATAGTAGATGGTGGATATTATATTTCCCTGGGAAGGAGAATTCTTACTAGAATCCATCTTAGAATCCATCTTACTAGAATATTAACAAATGATCTTAAAATTTAAAGATAAAACATATATTAAAGAGGGATTTAAGGAAGGAAATTAATGTTTTAAGACATCTAAAATGTTCTCTGATTTTTATCTTTTGCTGTCTGATGTTATTTCCCCTGGAAGCAAACTCCTTATTATCTATATACAGTTCTGTTTCTGATTATTTAGTTGCTTCAGGGTTTATCTGTTTTCACTTTATCTGATTGCCCGCTTTGTTGAGATTAAGGCTTGGTGTCTCTTAAACTTTAGGCTGCCAGATAACATGATCAAAAGTGCACTGTACACTGCTTCCCATTTTAGGTGGCCTTCTAGTTCACTTGTCATCATCATTCCAGTGCCTGCATCCTCAGTGATAATAATGTCTACCATTAAGTACACCATTATCCTCCCAGGGCTGTGCTAAATACTCTTCAGTCACGATCTTGTCTAACCCTCAAAGAAGTCTTGAGGTATGAGGACAATTTTTCTCATTTAGAAACAGGAGACTTGGAGCTTGGAGAGCATAAATAACTTCCCCAAGGTCACACAGCAGGTAAACCAAAATGATGAGAAAGAGTTCCATATGACAACAAAGCTCATGCTTTGAACGACCATTATGTTATATGCTCCCCGTCATATGTGCATCTCCTGCTCTTGAGATCACTGGCTAAGGTATTTCTCTGCATGCATTTGATCTGAGGACCTCATTGAATATTAGAAAGCATTTCTTCACATGGAATCAAACCTTGTTCCCAGTATTCTTTCTACCCTTGGTAACCATGTAGGAAAACTCTGCATTGTGATAGTGCTTCAAGTCCTTGAAAGCTGTGAACATTGATGAGTTGGATCCTTGACCTCAAGTCACCCAGCTTTTTCTTATCCATCAGCCCTTTTGTGTTAAGTATCTATATATAGCTCCTCTTACATCCAGAGTATTGCCAACGTACCCTATCAGGGAAGGTTGTAAAAAGATATTTGCCTCCTGAAAATACTGGAAAACATAAGAGGTTGTACTGTTAAATAAATAGAAAATCAGTGTACTCCCCCTACAATTTTTACCCCACACTTTTTCACATACACACATGAATGGTGGCCATTAAATTGCTTTGGGAAATGGAAGCAGGGTGGCTCTGAGGAAGGAATGCCTTTCATCCTGTTGTCATCCCAGTTGGGTTCCAATACATATGTGCTCTTCTTACAGTAAGGTGCCTAGAATTTATGTGATCTGACAAGTGCAGAGTAGCAATGACAAATCATTCTCCATTTATTCTACTTCTGTGGATGCATCCTAAAGTTAGGTTTGCAGAATTGGTGGGCACCTTCTGCTGATTAGGATCATGTTCTCGTATTCTCATGAGTTGTATATTGGTCAAATATATACTTTAAATTCAGGTTCAGTGTCATTATAGCGGAAAGTGCTTGCCTTACTTTTTGTTTTATTTCTTTTAACAACATAAAATTCATGATGTTTGACATCAAAAGTATCAGACATATAAGGAAGCAGAAAAACAGGATACATAGCAGAGATAAATCAGACAGTAGAAACACAAACGATGGTATTAGCAGAAAAGAAAGTTTAAAAGTTATGATAAACATACTCAAATATTTCAAGGAAAACATGTACATAATGAAGAATTTTAAAATAGCTGAAAGAGTTTCCTAGAGATAAAAATGCAATATCTGAAATATGTATTTCACTGAAGAGTAAGTAGTGAATTGGAGATACAGCAATAAAAACTATGAAATAATATTGCAGAAATAAAACAGATGACATATGAGTAGATAGATGATAGATGATGATGATAGATGATTGATTGATTAGATAGATGATAGATAGATGATAGATGATAGATAGATAATAGACATATAGATATAGATAGATGATAGATAGATAGATAGATAGATAGATAGATAGATAGATAATAGATAGACATATAGATAATAGATAGATATGATGCAGGAGAGCTGGGTTCTTATCCCACGGAGTCAAAGAATGAATCTCGTGGACAACGGAGAGCGAGTAAAGTGATAGAAATTTTTTATGTAAAGATACAGAAAAAGCTCTCAAGAGTGCTATGGGTCCCGACACAGTTGCCAGTGAGGACCTTTAGGGTTGGTCTTTTATAGAAAGCTACCCAGGAAACTTGAATCCTTTTAACATTTCTATTGATATCACCATTGAACACCTTTAATGGCTTACTTCCTTTTCAGGGTCTGGTTGGTTATTCCTTGTTGGTCACAGGAGATTATTATAAAAAGACAACCACCCACAGGCCTAGGGCAGGGTCTTTTTAAATTTTGTATTTTTTTTTCAAGATTTTAGATTTTCAGGAAGTTCTGTATATGTTTCTCCACATGTTATTTGTAATATCTTAGTTAATAAAACCACTTAGAATTCCCATGACATCTTAATAAGCACTGTAAATACCATGTTATTTCTGTGTTCATATCCATGAAACCACAGAATACATATTCTTTTCTCCTGAAATTGTCACTCTCAGAGTGAATGATGTTAGCTTATTTGTATAGCAACATATACAACAATATCTCTCTCTCTCACCAATAATTCTGTCTTCCATGAATACACAGAACAAATATCCTCATGGAGTTTAGCACCTAGCATCTGTGACAGTGAGGCATTTTTAGGATGAAATTCTATTTTTAATTTTTATTTAAACTTCAATCAATAACAGACCAGAGTTAAGAGGAAGGATACTAATGTAAGTGCTTATATATGAAAATTAATAGATGTTAACTATCAGAAATGTCCCCTCTTCTTAAGCATCCCACATCGTGTGGCAGGGGGTGAGTAGGGATGGGAGAGAAGAGGGGAGGCCCAAAGTTCTCTGTAATCAAATTGAGTCTCCACCAAAAGGCTTGAGATAATTATTTCTAACCAGAAGAGAAAAGAACTACTTTGTAAGCACACATTCAAGATTCCCAATCTTAACATTGATTTGATAGGTTCAGGATTGGGCTAGGCATCTATCTTCTTGAAAGTTCCCCAGGAGATTCTGGAGTAATTTCCCAGGTGAGAAATTTCCTCAGTCATGGTTTAGGACACAAAACTGGGCTACGGAAAATATTATGTGGCTTAAATATCCACTTGTTTGTCAAGAGACTATATATTGAACACATTAATAGGTTAAGCCAAAGGAAAAATTATCCCAGTGATAATTCTATATTATCACAAAATTTCACTTGAAATTATTCAGCACCTGCTTTCACAAAATATCATGTGGCCACTCTGGGTCTGCAACATGAAACGATGCTCACTTGGGAATATACTTGATTGACTAAGGAACCTTTAAAAGAAGCAAACTTTTAAGTAGCTCATGATTCTTCTAGAGCTTTTTAATATAATGCATTATATATATTGTATATATGTATGATTTATTCTATAATAATGTATTTATAAGATGTATTACAGTTTTCAATTATTCATTTATTTGTTTGGTAGTGTTTTTTGTTATCTGTCTCTTCCCTCAACTTTAAGATAGAGTCCACGTTCACCCAGCTGACTGTTGAATTTGCAGTACCCAATGCCTCCCAGTGCATTCATTTACTGGCTGCCTAGATGAATCCATTACCTAAGGTCCTATTGGTTAATCTGGAAATGTGTGTTTCTTGCATTTTCCATTGTTGAGGACAAAACAGCAGCCCATGTGTGGTAAGTCTGCTGTAGGAGGTTTGCGGCAAATGTGACTCCAGGGACACTCTTTCCTGCCACCATCCGTGGGTATTAGGAGGGAAGATCTCACATCTGTGTGAGTGTAATTGTGAAAATAATACCTTACATCAGAGTTCATAAACTGTAGGTCCATCAACCATTCTAATTAATGGGCATATTTAATTTTCTCTGCATGATATTGAACTGTACAGAATTTTACATTTTTAAAAATTATTTGCCAAATGTTAAATTTGATACATTTTACATATACACCCAGATTTCCAGATTATCCTCAAAAGAGGAAAGTTCTAGAGACATTGAGCCCACTTCCTACTTGTCAACAATTGGTTAGAGAGGAGTAGCCTCTTTGGGTGGGGCAAATTTGTTTATTTCTTTTTTTTTCCCCCATGTAACTGTCCTCTGGACATACAACTTTGCCATCTCACACTCAATGCTACTTTATTCATTTTCCTTTCTAGACCATCTTCCCAACACAGTCATTTGAGTGTGACTATATTTATACAGAGCTCTAATATTTTCATTCACTTGAGTCAAGTACAATTTCATAGTGCAGATTTAGCCATGCATAGATTTAAAGCGCTGGAACTTTCTTTCCTAAACACCAGTCATATTTAAGTACTCTTCAAATTCTGAATATATTATCTTTTATCCATGCCCTCATTAATTTATATATTAAGGTTTCATAGATGTGAAACACTCCTCCAATTAGAAGTCTCTTACAGTAACCCAGATAACAAATTATGTTGGCTTTGACCAAGGTGGTAGCAATAGCAGTGATGAGAAGTGGTTTTATTCTGAATATACAGTATTTTGAAGGTAGGAGCAACAAGAATTGCTGATGGAGCAGATTAAGATTATGAAGCAAAGAAAGAGTAAAGATGACCACTTAGATTTTTGGCCTGAGCAACTACCACAGCAATCGGCAAATTTCTTCTGTAAAGGATCAAATAGTAAATATGGCATATGTTGCAACCACTCAACTCTGCTTTTGTAGCACAACAGCAGCCATAGGCAATATAACAGGCACTGGGATAGAGTTGGCAATCCCTGAATGAGAAGATGGGCAATGCCATTCACTGGTAAAAGGAACATTATAGGAGTAACTGGTGAGGGGACTAGGGAGTGGAATGGGATTGTGAATATCTGGAGCTCAATTTGGGGTATGCTGAGTAGAGGCTTAATGTAGGCAGGTGGATAGAGAAGTCTGGAATTCAACTACTAGAGATAAAATTTGAAACAATACCACCAGCATATAATTGGTATTTCAATCTGTGAGATGGGATGAGATTACCTAAACCGTGAATATAGATGAACCAAAGGGGGAAAAAAATAGGTGTGGCCTGAGTCCTGAGAACCCTCCAGCACATAGAGGTTGGAGAGATGAGGAGGAATCAGCATGCATAAGCAGAAGCAGTAACCAGAAGAAATCAAGGCAAGTGTAGAGTCATGAAACCAAGAGATGGATGTGTGTCCAGGAAGAGTAGGTGGTCAGGCATGCCAAACACTGCCGAAAGAACAAGCAAAATGGTGACCCAGAAATGACCACTGAATGACATTGATAAGAGCAGTTTGGGTGGAGTAGAGGTGGGGTGGGAATTTGCCGGTGTGGACTCAAGAGAGAAGGGAGGAAGAGAAACTGGGAATTCTCAGTTAAGACAACTCTCAGGGAATTTTGTTGTAAGAGAAAGGAGAGAATGATGCAGTAATTGGAAGATGAAAACAGGTCCAGAGAAGCCTTTTTTTTGTTTCTTGTTAATAAATTTATGTCATTGGCAATGATCCCTTCTAAAACAAAAATGTCTTCTTTTTAAGCATCTTAAAAAATGCTTCAGACCTTACTTTGGTATTTTGTAATATAATGTGTTCCCATATTTTGTAGTTATTTTTGAGGCTTGAGGGGATTTTTTTAATCAAGTTTCTTTAACTATCTACTTTTCCTATAAAGTAGAATCAGTTTCAATAGTCTACTCAGTGCCCAGAATTTGCCATATGAAGGCCTTTTTCTTCTTCTGCCCCACTACACCAGACCTCAACCCATCCCTCTCTAGCCACCAAAGCTCACTCCTACCCTCCTGCCTGGTTTAACATTGGGTCTGCTGTATTCCACTTTCAGTGTCCTTTGTTGGCCATTTCACAAGCATTTCTACGTAATGAGGAAAAACAAACCAATTTCAAATCAGAACCACAATCGCATGTATTTTAAAAGTATTTTAAAAGCTTTTGGCTGCCCTCAAAGGAAATAATTTTGTCATCACTTAATTTCTTTGTATTGGTTCTTTCTCACTTTTGTAAGTCAGTACTCCTTTTCCAATTTGACTAACCCAGGAAAAGATCAAACAGTCTTTGCTAAGTTATTTCTTTAAAACCTCAAAGCTTGTCTGTCTAAATTAATCTTACTTTTTATCAAAATATACAATAAATGACAACATAAATGTCCAAAAAAATACATCTCTATGAGACATGCCAAACTGTCTCCAATGGCGTTGTCACCACAGAGTCTGTGACAGTAACCAATTTAGCAATGTATCGCTAAAAATTCTAAGTCTGATATTTTTATTTTTAGCATTTTATATCTTTGAAGATAGTATTCATGAGCAGAATAGATTTTTCAAGAGGTCAAAATTAATATTCCTGGTTCTTCCTTAATTTAGCTGCAATTCATGAATCTTTTGTTGAAAATAATTTTCATATATTAAAGTATTTTTAAGATCATTTATTTATTTATTTTAGAGAGAGAGAGAGGGAGAGAGAGCATGAGCGGGTTGGGAGACAGGAGAAGAGGGAGAAAGCAGGCTTCCTGCTGAGCAGAGAGCCCAACATGGGGCTCAATCCAAACCTATAACCCTGAAATCATGACTTGAGTGGAAGGCAGACACTCAACCGACTGAGCCACCCAGGGGTCCCTTAAAGTGTTTTAAAAGTCTAAGAAATAAAGTGACTCTTAAGTTTTAAATTGTGCAGTACTATTTTAAAAATTTAAGATTTTCCTGTAATTTTCAACTTAAAATCACAAGTTAAATAATTACTCACTGATATACTAAGTTGAAATTACAAGGCCGACCTGGCTAACCTGTTACTCTAATAGGCACATTTTCTGAACCATTATTAATTTTAATATCGAGTGCACACAGGTTTCTTAGTCATAAATTCTTTTCTAATACTTTAAATTTGATTCTTTCAAACATCCCTACATTTAAATCTTATGTGTGGAGTTAAAAGATGTTACCCATTTTAAAAAAGCACTTTCCTTTCAAATAATGTTGAGGATGTGAGGATATATTCCCAAGTAATTTTTAGGGTTGCCTTCTAGTCTTACATTTCTTGTCCAAGATGTTGACTGGGATTTAAGATGGGTGCTTCAGATATCAATGTGCTTCATGATTCTGGCTGTCACTGTGTTGTGGATACCAAAACTTACAGATGGCTGGCAAAACAACCTCATCCCTGGCTGGATCATGTCACTATCCAATTCTTCTGTCTGCTTATGAAAGTCAGCGAACTTTTCCCATACTGCAATATTCTTTGATTTGATTTGGTATTTCTTTGGCTCAAGCTCTAAAGACTACTAAACTTGATGAGAATCTACATTCTTTTCATACCCCTCCTATTTCTTGGAGCCACAACTCTTCTAGATATTTAAATGACATCAGTTTGAATTTTGGATATCTCTCAGGACTTAGTCCAACTATGTGGTTTCCACAGACAAGATGCTAACTTTTGTTTACAAGTAGAATAGTTCATGGTGAACAATTTAGTACAAAGATAAATCAATCCTTTTATAAGCTGACCAACTAAATGTCTTTAACAACAAGGATTGGAAAAAAAACTTTTGGAGCAATAGGGCACACCTACAAGCATATGCATGCTCTGACCTGTTTTAAGCCATCTTTATTTATGAACTAATTTAATGATAATATCTAAGTTCTAGTGTGTCCTGTAAGTGTTTTTCGGTATCCATGCATAATATTTTTAATTATTGCCTCACTTTTAGGAGGCAAGATCAAATTTTAAGTGTTTACAATTTAATTTTTTGTGAACTCATCTTACCTATTTAGAAGGGCAAAACCCAAATATACAGAATGTTCAAGCTAGTTGAATAAAAGCTAAGTAAGTATCAGATATCTAGTTTTTCCAACAAAAGGTATCAAATAGTATGTTGCATACTATGTATGTTACTAGGCATTCCATAGAATGCACATGTGTGCCTTTTTCTGTTGCTATATTTATAGGATCCAATATTAAATTTATTTCTGAGTGCCTGGGTGGCTGAGTCAGTTAAGTGTCTGCCTTAGGCTCAGGTCATGATCCCTGGGTACTGGGATCAAGTCCCACATTGAACTCCCTGCTCTGCTGTTCTCTCTGTCTCTCTGTCTTTCTGTCAAATAAAAAAATAAAATCTTTTAAAAATTAAAATAAAATAAAATAATTTCAAATAAATGCTACACATACTCAGAAAAATTGAGCAAATAGATTGCCCATCAAGCAACCAGAAATGTATATGCTAAGTTAAATGCTTAAGCAATTTACATCTTCATTTCCTGAACTTCATAAGTTGTAAGAATTCTTTCACATGGCTGCACTTGGCCACATTCATTTCAATTTAGAGCTTCTGGATAGGAAAAAATAGATCATATTGGATCACTCCCTACAGCCCCCAATTTCTTTCTTGAAATCTCCTACTGTTATTAAATAAAGTTATCATTGTTTGCTATTTTCAAACCTCATAGACCTCTCATCATATTAATAAATTTAAATGCCACTGGACCTTAAGGGGATAAATATACACCCATTTTCTCCTGGAAGTTGTTAAACCATGGAGAAAGACAGACAGCAAAGGCAGATCTTAACTTTACCGGTTGGTGTGATTGATGTAATTCCTAAATTTCAGAGCTCCCTACTCAAGCTGGGAGGGAGAGAAAGAGAGTGGTGGAGAGGGACAAAGGGGAAGAGAGAGGAACAAGCAGAGTCCCCACTGAGTGTGGAGCCTGACTAGGAGCTTGATCTCAAGACCCTGAGATCATGACCTGAACTGAAATCAAGAGTCCTATGCTCAACCAACTGAGCTACCCAGACACCCCAATGCTTTTAAAAGTTAATTACAGTCCTTGGATATTATTACTTTCATTATAAATTTATTTCATACTGTTGATACACTTGGCCCAAATTTTTACAGATAAGACAAAGGAGAAATCTGAAACAATAATTCATAAAATTTATGTCTGACCTAAGTAACCATGAAGTACAAAATCTCTCATGATAGAGTATTTTCAATTTTTGATACTGTAGTTAACATTGATTACTCAGTAAAATGGTATTATATGATGTTTTGCCACATTTAATTTAATCCTCAAAATTGGCAGATGATATTCTGGGTAACCAAGAAAAGTGTGTCTTGCTCATTAAGAAGATGTGGCTATTGTCACCATAGAATTGCTCCAGATCCTTTCTAAATAATTCTCATTTTATACAAACATTTATAAGTTTATCTTTATGTAATTCTAGTTGAGTGTATGTAAGATAACTTTGTTTTCCTAATTTAAAACAACTTTGGAGTAACTAACAAATTTCTGTTAAAGGTGGCTGCAATGGCCTCGTTGGACGAAAGTGTCTCTGGAAGAGTTCATCTATTATTTTGATTTTTGCCCATTTTATTTCAAAGTCACTAAAATCATTTCTCTTCCCTTAAATACATCCCTTAAATAAATATATGTGTCCCATCATCCTTGTGGAAAATTAAGCCCCTCAGTGTCATAGTCAAGCAGTCTCATGAATTTGCTTGAAAACTTATAACTCAAAGTGAATTCATGACCATCAACCCTGATGTAGGTGAATCTTACTTAGCTCCGTACAACCTGGTAGAAGAGAAAGTCACCAAAAGAATGACAAAATAGAAAAATAATGATCAGTATAACATCTAAACACTTTCCTATGGGGAACTCCTTGTGAGTTTGAGTAATTATAAAATTGACACTTTTTCGTGTAAGTTCTTACCTTCTAACATATACTACTGTCTAGTCAAAATTTGAACAAATTTTTTTCAGATAGCTAGAATAATATTTAAATATTTAAATAACTTAGGAAATAATGTCATGATACAAACTATAAACTTCAATTAAAACCATTCTATACAAAAGAAAAATACTAAATTATGTTTTTACTAGGGAAAATTTTTGAATGTATTTTTTTATATATTGATTCACAAGAATTATAAATATTCTCTATTTTGTGTTTTTGTATCTTGAAACTTCTTATAAAATAGATTACCATTTTAGGTTGATTTATTTTTGGAAGATCCACAAATGCTTGGCTTCATTTCCCCATACAGTTTTAAAGATGAAAATATCAGTCTATATGGTAAATAATATAAGTATCTGTTAAATCTAAGGCTCATTCAAATTTTGTCCCACAGTTTTTTTCAATTAAAGAAAAGTTTTTAAACATCAATAACACCCTTATCAATTTAAATAACTTCCTTTATTGAGAACAATTTCTATCTTTCCTAATTTATTAATTGAACTATAATATGCTATGTTTTCACAGAAGTTCTATATAGCATAGTCAAATTATTCTTTATCATAATTCGTTTCTAGTTCATACACACTAAAATTTAGTTCTCATATTAGGTTCAAATGCTATAAAATATGAAGTCTCCTTGGGAATTATTATACTACGATATAGTTTGACCTTTAAAAATTGCAGTATAATATTAGACATTATTAATTTTGATAAATCAATTTGAATAAATAATTTAGTTTTTAAGATACACTAGGAGCATCACTCCTCATTGCTATGAAGATGACCTCTAGGAAAATCATTTGACTTAGGTGGATTAAAAATTCAGTAGTCAGTATGATGTGTCCTCAAGTTACATCTAGATGGATGTGGTATTTTTGTTAGCCTATCCTTTACTAAAACTGATGTTCAGGCTTCAGGTTTGGATGACACTGTAAATAAAAACAGTAATGTTTTCTGTGATAGAATCATATTATATTATAGAACTTTTAATATCAATGGTCTGAATTTGCTTTCTTTAGTTAAAATAGTCTAAGGAACCAGAATTGAAAGAACTTTAGAAAATAGTAGTACTATTTCTTCCTCTTACTTTTGTAGTTACTAGCAGAACTGGTAAAGCTGAAGATTTTTTCCCCTTCACAGGTTTGGGATGAAAATCTTGCAAAATCTGCAGAAGCCTGGGCAGCTACTTGCATTTGGGACCATGGACCTTCTTATTTACTGAGATTTTTGGGCCAAAATCTATCTGTACGAACTGGAAGGTAGGAAGCAGTTTCACTGTTACTGTTCATCCACACATTTTATTACTTAGGGATCCCAAGGGGGAGCGACACTACTTTCGAGTAATATCAGCAAATACTTACTGAGTGCTCACTATGTGTCAGGCAATGATGCTTAGCCTGTGACTGTTTTAGATGTCTTCAAGGATTATTTAATTTGTTAAAAGGTCCTAATAAGACCAGTTTCCCCTTTCACACTTGGAACACCTGCTCTTAGCCTGTATTCTTTGTTTACCTCACAGAATCTTTGAAAGGATTAGGCATATGTTATAACCTATACCCTGAGTCTTCCACCTCAGGAAAATTTTTTCAATGTATCACAAACCACTCTTGTATTTATGAAACTTTCCCATGGTTGCATGTATCTATATTTATATATGTCTGTGTGTGTGATATATTTAAATATAAATGTATACTCACACAAATTATATATATGTGTATATATCTATATCTATATATCTGCAAAGTATATGAAACTATGGGAAAGGACGTTCCCAGTGATAGGATAAGTTTCCACCACCGAAGAGTGTCATCATCCAACATTCCAAAGACCCATTCTCTTCACAGGAGAAAAATCAGGTGTGCTATTATTAAAATTAGAGTGATTCTAGTTTAAGGGAAAAAATACAGTTCTAGTATCACAGCTACAATTTATGTATCTAATTTTTAATTGTATGTATGATTCTGGTGGAGAAATTTTTGATAAGATAAAACAAGATGAAAATGAAGATTCCTGAAATTTGTGTTTTTCTCTTTGAAATAACCAGACATATACTTAAACGAGTATAGGTTCATTTGCTTTAGTCCCAGGCATTTTCATGCTTGGCCCTACTTGGAGGGATAGGTGGTGATAGTAACTGTGAGGTATGGATTTGCTCTTGAGTCATCATGAATAATCTGCAAAAAGAACTATTAATTTATAACTTAACATGAGTCCACTGTAAATTACCACTGTTGTACTCTAAATTCTCTCTCTCTCTCTCTCTCTCTCTCTCTCTTTTTTTTTTTTTGGTATCTAGATATCGCTCTATTCTCCAGTTGGTCAAGCCATGGTATGATGAAGTGAAAGATTATGCTTTTCCATATCCTCAAGATTGCAACCCCAGATGTCCTATGAGATGTTTTGGCCCCATGTGCACACATTATACGCAGGTTATTTCAATTGTCTTGTTAATTTTTGATTCATAGTTTAAAAAATGCCCTTACTCTTTTGGAGAATATGCATTTTCTTAGCTTTAACTTCAATAATGATTATTTTTGCAGATGGTTTGGGCCACCTCCAATCGGATAGGATGTGCAATTCATACTTGTCAAAACATGAATGTCTGGGGAGCTGTGTGGCGACGTGCAGTTTACCTGGTATGCAACTATGCCCCAAAGTAAGTACTAGGCTGGATTCTACTTCCTGGAACTTTTAATATTAAATATCTCCAGTCTGCTCGTTATTTTAATGTGAATAAGATTTAGTTACAATAGCCTGTAATCCTCAAATCTCCCATGACCTCATATACCTGAAAAATAATGAGATGAACAGTTACTTTTCACAGACAGGTATTTTGGGTTAAAATTGTGGGCAAAAGAATTTGAGATGTGGAGATTCACTAAATTCCCTTCACTTATTTTTCATCATGATAATTGTAAAATAAACACTGTACTTTCGGGCTTTGGATTGTTCTATAAAAGTTATCAGAAAAGAATCTTGTAGGGAATTTATCAATACTGCAATATTCCCGTGTATCAGTACTAGAATGTTGGCTTATTTTTTTCATTGGGAAATCAAAACAGAGTCCTTCTTTTCTTTTAAGAGTAAAACTAAAAATTATAATAAGATGTCATTCAATACCAGAAGGAAAAATTTAAATGCTATGACTTCTTTATAAATTAAAGCTTTGCTATGATTTAAGTTTCGGTATTGAAAATTTAAAATTTTCTCATTGGGGCACCTGGGAGGCTCAATTGAGTTAGAGTCCCCGTCTTGATTTCAGCTCAGGTCATGGTCTCAGAGTGGTACTCCACTCAGCAGGGAGTCTGCTTGAGATTAGCTCTGTCCCTCTGCCTCTACCCTTCCCCCTCTCCTGTATGCATGTGTGCGTGCTCTTTCTTTCTATCTCAAATAAATAAATCTTTAAAAAAAATAAAACAAAATTTTTTCATTAGTTCTATTTTATGCTATACATAAAAATGTATTGTGAAAATTGGTCAGATTATAAAATAGGCCATATTTATAAATATTCTTTATGAGTATAAATAAGCATTTGTTAACATTTGATAAAATGCCTTCCTGATAACAATAAGTCTTGAGATGATAAAACGTTCCAATATTTATACATGAGTCTGTTCCCATTTGGAGTAATAGCAAAATGTGCAAAGGATTTATGACACTCTTGGTGTCTTCCAAAGTAAGTCCCAAACAAAGATTTTCTCCAGTTTGCCAATATGGGGAGGGAATGAGAAAACGTTTCACAAATAACTGCATTACTCATTTATATGGTAATATGCCAGTGGCAGTGTTTTTGCAAAGTTAGAAAAATAGCAGTTTTCCCCATAGTCCCCCTTCATAATTTTTAGAATAATAAGGTTTGGAAAGTAGAATGTGTTTGCATTACAAAAAGCATTAAAACTGTGCATTTGCTTGATATTTTCAGTTTCATGCTTTATATTTTCCTATTAAGCCTTTACCCTTCTTCCTGATGTAAATAGGCCAAGTAGTACTCGAATGGTGAAAGAGATTTTTATTTCATTTATTTAGCTATTTTGTTTTTAGACATTAATTCGAATTTTCTAGTATTATTGATGGGATATCTGATTGCTTTCAACAAGAGATTAAGATATTGTGTTAATATGCTTTATTTGTTGTAAAAAAAAAGAACTATTATTTTGAAACCTAGGCAATGAAAAAGTTTTAAAATTTTGACTGATATTTGAGTGTGGATTTTCCAATGCCAATATAAAGTTATCTTAAGCCTGTTTTTAAGGGGAAAAGAGAGAGAGTAGAGAGAGGGAGGGAGGGAAAATTTAATTAGATGAAATAGAACAAAAAAGGGAAGGATGAATAATATAAGTTTATTAGTTGACTGACTTGCTTTTGAACGTAATTGTCCTCTATTCAGTAAAAATCTGTGACTTATGTAAAATTTTGTAATGTATGTAATACTTTTTATGTATAATAAAATTTCTAAGTTTTTCTTAGTTTAGACCTTCTAAGTTTCTTAATTTCTAAAATTTCTAAGTTTCTTAGTTCTTAGTATTTCTAAGTTTATGTTACCAAAAATATGGGTTGTGTAATTTCAAAAGGTTATGTAGAATAAATAGAAAAATATGAAATTAAAATAGCATAGGCTGGGCCCATATACACTTATGAGCTTTGGATAAAGATGTAGAGGGAAATAAGATTATTAATATAGAATAGGAGAGATTAGGATAAAGGAGTGAGCTACACTCATAAGAGAATGGGCCACCTCAAGTGTTTTGGAGTAAGCATGTGTCATTATCCAAATTATACTCGAGGAAGCTTATCCAGAGGGCAGAGTATAGAATAAACTGAATAGAGGTGGACGCCCTTGGAATCTGATGACATTTTATAATATGAATCTCTAATCAGCATATTTTTCATTTTTATAGGTGAATTTTCCTCTATAAATATTTTGTAGATCAAAGCCTGAATTTTTATAAAGATTTTATTTATGTGTTTATTTATTTATTTCAGAGACAGAGAGTGGAAGTGAGAGAGCACAAGCAGGGAGAGGGGGAGGCAGAGGGAGGGAGATGACCCGGGAGCCAGATGCGGGACTCAATCCCAGGACCCTGGGATCATGACCTGAGCCAAAGGCAGACGATTAACTGACTGAACCACCCAGGTACCCCAAAGCCTGAATTTTTAACTGACTGATTTAAGCAGATATTTTATGTTGATTCATTTTAAGAGTCACTGGGCTTCTTCATCTTCTTCATGTCATAAAGTAGATGAGAACCACCTGTTTCATATTTTAGCCTCTTACCTACGGTTGTCTTACCTTCAACCCTCACTTTTTACTACTGACAACCAAACTTCTCCTGACTATTCAATTTCCTTCAAAATGCTGGCTATGTTGCTATTTCTTAGTACTAATCACCATGCTGTTGAAAATACATCTATAACCTTCTCCCTCATAATTGAACAGTAAAGCATTGTAGCTATTTCCATCTATTGTAAATGATGAATTTAATGTATTGTTACTATCATAGCCATCAATACAGATAAAAATATTGACAACACAAAATAATTGAATTTAATGTGTTTACCATTATCAAAAAACAAATAGTATTACTAAAAACAAAAGCTATGAGTTTACACATGGATAAAGGTTTTGAAATCACCTTTAATGGCTTCCCTGAGCCCTTAGTCTCCTACCATGAGAACTTCTTGCTCATCCTATCATTTCTAAGCCTCCCAAAAATAGTAAGTATATGTACATATCACCATCCTTAGCATTAGCAGGAGTTTAGAAATGGGAATGTGTCCCGTCAATGTGCTCTAGAAGGCAGTTATAGGGCAGAGACAGATGAGCTTACTGAATGAGCATTGAGCCTGGCCTCAGATGACTAATTATGCCACCATTCATTGTAGTGCTTCACATCTTATCTGTAAATTAAGATAATACTAACTATTGCAGAGAGACATATTGAATAAGTAAGATATATAGAATAATAAATTACTTTATAAATAAGAAATGGAGGGATGGCTCAGTGGGTTAAGTGACTACCTTCGGCTCAGGTCATAGTCTCAGGGTCCTGGGACCAGCCTGGTGCTCCCTGCTCCATGAGGAGCCTACTGCTCCCTCTCCCTCTGCACCCCACCTCTCAGCTCAAGCTCTCTCCCAGTCTCTCCCTCTCTCAAATAAATAAATAAAATCTTTTAAAAAAAGAAACCAATGGATATAATTATCAGTGCCTTTCTAAACTTACAAACTTCTCAAAAAGATTATTAGATGTCAATCCATGTGGTCATATGCTTAAAGATAACTAATTTTCTTTAAATGGGCACTAATGTAGCACTAATGTTATCTTTGTACTTTTTTTTCTTCTTTTAGAGGCAATTGGATTGGAGAAGCACCCTATAAAGTAGGGGTACCATGTTCAGCTTGCCCTCCAAGTTACGGAGGATCCTGTACTGACAATCTTTGTTTTCCAGGAGTCACGTCAAACTACCTATACTGGTTTAAATAAGCTTATCTTTTCCTCCAGGAAACAAAATGGTTTCTGGGAATCATAGGCATATATATATATTGAGTTTTGCACATATTATACATATTTTATAATAATCTTGTTTTCCTTTTATTATTCATCGTATAAATTAGTGTTTGTCTAGTATGTTTGTTTCACCTTTGAGGTAATCAAAACATCCATTTCTATCTTCTGACCTCTAAGCCCAAGTTAAAATGGTGTCTATGTAGTATTGACATAGTTGAGGCATCTAATTCTAAAACTTGCTTTCCAAAGGAATTGTGTTATGTTTGTGAGGAATAAAATATATATTTGACCTGTAATTTATGTGTGTATATATAGATACACATACACGTATGTGTATGTGTGTATATATAGATACACATACACGTATGTGTATATGTATATATACATGCGCAAACATATAATAGACAATGTAACACAGACAATAATGTGATTCAGTAGCTAACTTGATGGAAATTTAAAAATACCCTATTCTAAAAATACACATGAGTTGGTGGGACATCTTCAGCACCCATTTCTATAATACCTACAAAGTGATAATTTGCAAGATAACACTCTGATATCTGGACATAGTAATTTAATTAAGCAACCAAGGATTTCATTCTGGAGGTATTTTGTCTTATATGGGTTCACCAAAGGATATGCTCAACTTATGTAATGTTCACATCATGCCTTTTGCTTAATCTCTTTTATTGAATTAATAATCATGTGTTGAGTGCTTACTATGTGCAAGGCCCTCTGCTAGTTACGTTCGGATAATGCAAAGATGATGAGATACGGTTCCTGCCTTCAAGAAGCTCACAAAAATGTTCAGCCAATAATGCAGTTTAAGATTTCACTGCAAAATTAGTTTTTTTAACAAACTGATGCTAATGTAAGTTCAAGGAGCTAGATGCTACGATGGTCACCTATAGGTGAAGTAGGTGATGAGGACACTGTGTAATATGTAAGGCTTCTGATTAACATGAAAATGTAGCTACACCACTTGGAACTAAAAGAAGCTGAACATAATGAACTGCCCAGGGATTACTGTATTAGAGTAGGATTACTGTATTAGAGTAAATAGTTGTGAGTTTGGAAGGCAGAAGGCAAGACTCTAAAAAACCTGACAAGGCCCAGGAGAATTAAGATTTAGGAGACAGGTATGAAAAGTCACAGAAATAGGGTTACTGCACAAAAAATTACAGTTGAGAGTTTCAGAAGGGCTTATCCTGAGAGTCTAGTATATCCTGAGGCCTGTCAGCAGAGGTGAAGGATGCCAGAAACATGTGAGATGCCAACACTTGCATCTCTTTATGTCATTATTTGATGAGCATCCCTCCAATCATCATAAAGATCCTCCATGCACACTACGGTTACGGTTTGGCAAAGTGGCCCTCTTCAGGTGATTTGCTAAGGACTAATTAGCAAATCTTATTTCCATGTCTATGTAGAAGACATAGACTTCTCCATTAAGTTTGATTGTGGAAATCAAATCAAAGTCACTATGAAAATTTCATTCATGTGATTTTAAAAATGCAGTATTTCCTCCTCCAGGAATTTGCTGTTAGGAAAATTCAACATCCGGGTCAAGACATCTTATATTATGTCATCTTATATTATGTTTTGTGTGTGTGTGTGATAGAGAGAGAGAATGAAAGAGAGATAATGAGAGAGAGAGAGAGAGAGGTGTGTGTTCACAAGTTATATAATGCTTCCATAGAATTACAACATAAGCATACAGGGTTAGTTCCAGAGTGCAAATAACAGAAGGAAGCTACTTGTTTAAAATTCTCTACACATTTGCAGTTTCTTAGGGCGGATGCACTGAAAGATGACAGTTAATTAAATCCAGTCAATGAGGGAAAAATCCACCATCTGGAGTTTTAGGTTTGCACGATGACAAACAATTGGCCTGATTCCTTTTTACAAATTGGATGTGGTGACCAAAAGTTTTGATATCATACTACTCTGCTTTCGTGGGCACATATATAGACTATATTAAAAATAAATATTTTGGGAGACTAAACTGGAGAACAGAAGCAGTTGTAAGTAAGATTCAGGCCCCAGTCTAACTTTTATCCAGCTATGTGCGATTGAAGAGAAAGCTAATTAATGGGATGTTTACATGCTTTCTCTACAAAGTATTTCCAACTTTCATTTCCCTAGACTTTTTCTACAGAAGTAGCAAAAGTATTATTAAACAAAGATGACTGTTCTCAGTTCCAGTCCTGTTGCTGGATTGCTTGTGTGGTTTGGTTTCTCAGTTCTGAAAAAGAATAATGGTATTTGCTACATATTTTACAGAGCTTCCTATGAGACTAAAGTTACCATATTAATAACAATTTATGATTATTAAAAGCATCAATAATGTTGTGAAACTTATTTGGGAAAAAATTAAGTTTTATGAGCTTCGCTTTGGCAGAAACTGTCTGATTCTTTGTATTCATCCCAACTTCTTATAGAGTGCCTATAATGCAGTAAGTGTTTAATAAATGTGTCTATGAATGTATTTTTAGAATTAACTAAAAAGTCTAGAATTGCAACAATTTAAGAGGTTTCCATCTTTTCATATTTTATTAAGAGAAAAAATTTCTTAAATATAAAGCTCTGAATGCATCCAAAATCCAGATAAGTCATCAAACATACCAGATTAAGACCTAGGATCTAGGCATGAATAACTTACACCGCAGTCCTTTCCAAATTACAACTAGAGCTATACATTTATTTATAACTTAACAACTCAACTGAAAATATAACGGGTATTTTTGTTATGCTATGTGTACTTTTTAAAGTGAGTAATATAAGGTAGGCATGTGAAATGTTTCATTTTCCAGGCTAAAGGAAATGAAAATGTGCTCATATCAACAGTGTGTCCTGTTTTTCACAGCATTCAACCATGGTGCTAGGATGGCCCCTGCTCACTGTAATTCCCAGGGGCAGAAAGAGTCTGGGTACCAGATATTTCTCTAAGAGCAGCTTTAAATAGTCAATACTGAGGTTTTCATTTCAAAACATATCACTCAAAAGAAAGAGTATTCTCCGTATTCTCCATATTCGACAGGACTGATCCTCTCGCTATGGCAAAGGGTTTTCAGATCACCCTTTATACAGTAAAAAAGAAAACACTTCTGTCACAATACAGGGTTTTTTTTGTTTTGGGGGTTTCTTTTTTTGCCTTTCATGTCATCAGAAGACTGGAAAAATGACAATTGTAACTGTTAAACCAATGGATTTCTTTATACAATTGTATTTAAGTCATGTAGGCACAGTCTTAATGTTGCTGGTTATGACAGATAAGCTTGCTTTTAAAATGTGGTGGAAACAATTTTTATTAGTACCATTTTTGCTTCCGTTCAGTAGCCTAAGCGTCGTGATTTCTGTGGTCCGTCAGGGTTTCCCCTACCAGCTTCACTTGGCAGCGCCATACCGTTCACTTGAAACCTTTGTGGAAACATTCATCTGAAAGCTCTGTGCACAGAGCTGACCAAACATAAAGGCAAGTTCACCCAATACAATTTACTCAGACTATTTGGACTGAAACAGCATGTATTTTTCTCATTAATACATGCTTCTGTTAAATCAACTTATAACATCTACATAAGCAAATCTGATACACATTTAGACCAACTGAAGTGTTTTGTCTTCATACCCTGCTATTAAATGAATATGTAAGCTGCACAGATAATTTGAACGTGTCCAGGAAGGAAAAGTAAGGCTCAGCCTGTGGTCTGTGTTCTCCCCTTTGTATAACAACATTTCCTGGGTGCCTCAGTATCATAAGATGCAAATTTTGACATAAATGGAAGCTTTTACCTACAAAAGTGTTTAGGGAGAATAAAGTTAGATTTCTATCAGTGCCTAACAGTTTAGTTGACTTTATATTTATATTGTCATTATATGTGTGGGGAAAGGCATGTTTAACACAAGCAAAATGATTTTTAAAAATTATGCCATGATATTATTTTGACTTATGAGAGGACAATCAAAAGCTTAGGAAGTTTAACAGTTCACTCGTTAATGGTGCTAAAAATGCATTACAACCACCAGGTCCTTGTTACCATTTTGAGGTTTCTATTCAGTTAAAGTTTTTACTAAGTATGAACTGTAGATATCGATTCTGGTGCTAATTACGTGGTGCTAAATGAATTGTTAGTGTTAACTGCTTTAGTGATGCTCTTTTCATTGATGGTTAAAAGTGATATTCATCCAATTCCTGATTCAGAAATATTAATAAAATCCTGTTAAATTAATGTTACCCAGAAATAGGCCAGTGGACTCTCGTTTTTGTCTAACAGTCCAACATTATTTAGATGTTACAGAATGTAAATATTTTTTTAGAAGTTATCAATTTTCTTTTTTTAAGGCATTTTTTAGCTTGGCAGTGTCCAAATTCATGTATCACCTGAAGGTTAGAGTACACCTACACCAATCATGCTGCGGACACTGGCGCCCTCTGGTGATTGTGAAAATAATTTTTTTGGTGACTGCTTGGCCTGCAAAAAAAGCTGTTTCTTTGTTCAAAAAATTTAAGTTCCTCAATACTGGAACTCTTGGGTACTCCTTAAATCTGACAGCATTTGAAAATGCTTGACTCTATTGATATAATTTTTAAATAGGATAAGAGAGAGACTATGTCTTGGCATCCACTTTTTAAAATAATAATGTTTTTAACGATATTTTAGTTCTAAGGTGCTTATCAGTGTTTTTTTTTAAACTAGGTATTACTAAAGTATGTTTTTCTTTTGGTTTACATCACAAATACAATTAGAATTAAAATTAGGGAACAGAATTATAAGTGTGTCTTATTTTCCGAAGTGATTATTTTTACTTAACATAGTATGTAAGATTAAAAGGAGATATGATAAAATAATTTCATAAAAAAGGATTACCTCTCAATTTTTACTTGTTGGTCTAAAATTTGATAATGGTTTTTGGTCATACTATTTAGCTAATTATAAAATTGTATTATTCCATTCAAAGTCCTTCTAGCCTAACAAATGTACATAAAAACTTAGAATTATACCACTTAATATAATTAATGAAGATGAAATTCTTAGATAAACTTCCAGTTGAGGTATGTCATTGACATTGTGTGTATGTATCACACAATTGTGATAATTTATTTGGACAGAAATGTTTCTTAAACAATGTTAGCATAGCCAAATGAATTTTGAAGCAGTTTTCCACATTAGTATTTTCAAACTTATTTTAAAGCAGGAGAACACTTTTTTTGATCTCAATTATATATATACAGCTCTAACATATGCTACATACAAAATGGATCTGCTCATACCCCAAACTTTCCCCAGTGAGTGGGAAGTTTTTCTGAGAACCCTAGGATTCCATCAAACAGAAAAACATTGATTTAAAGCATCCAGTGCCTTCCCCCCATTTATCTTTAAAATAATCAGGTAATTAAAGGGAGAAAAAAATTCTGAGGCACTAAATTATTTCAATACCCACTTCACTTTACATATGTTAGAAGCTTCTGGTTTGATGAAGAATCAAATGCTAACTTTGGTGCTTGCAGATAGCTTACAGGATCTCGTGTTTTGTTATTTGACAAACAGAATTTCGGAACCATAGTAGTTTGAGAATTGGAGATAATTATGGTGCACATATGAAAATAATGCATGTTTTAAATATCTAAATATTTCAAATATGTACATAATCCTAAAATACGCCATATTGTTTTAGATTTTTTTAAAGTTTAATTTGGATAAGTTCTATTCATTACCTAACACTGTGGCAGTGAAAGGTGCTTTGATGTTGTGATGTAATGTCATGAATGTGTATATAAATAAAACCTGTGTAAACCTCTGTTCTTATAAAGCATAAGAAATGTAGCTTTTTGAACTCTGCTGTGTTCTTTCTTTCAATAAAATATTATAATTAATTGTTTTGTTTTAAAAGTATATCTAATTGTTTTCTTGTTTTCAGAAGAGATTTCAAATAGACTTAGAACTAGATGGCATGATAATTTTGATAAGGTATAATGAACTACTTCTCTAAAGCAACAATGATTGTATCTTTAATGCATCACTGAAGTACACCAATTACCTGCTTTCCTTTTTTCCCCTTTCTTCTCTTCCCTGCCTCATTCTTTCCTTCTTCCCTTTTTTTTCTACTCAATTCCAAATAATATTTTGAAGTAAAAATATAAAAGACATTTCCATGGAGGAAGAGGAAAAGATCAATGTATCAAGAAGTTCTGGCTGAAGAAAATTGTAGCAGTTGAATGCAAATATTTTTATGCTTCCCCACATAGAGAGCCTGAAGAGAAACCATAGATGTTCCTGGGGGAGAGGCATACCTCAGGCCCCTCGTAGGCCCAAGGACAGTGATTCCTAGGGTGGCTCTACCTTTTAGAAGCGTAATTCCTTTCTCTCTGGTGAAATGTAGATCTCATAGACCAGGGCACTGAGAAGGATCTGAATCTAGGACTTTAAATTTATCTTTACCATATGTGATATTGTGATTTATTTTAAGAAATACATATTTGGTCTTCCTCAGGTTTCTGGCTCACAGCTCCCCAAATCCTTGGAATTTCTAAGTGTTGACAGAGAGTAAGAAAGGCGTGTTTTGTTATGCTAATGAGGTGACTTTTGGAAAGCACTTAGGAATGGGGGCTGCTTGTCAGTGGAAACAACCAAGTGATTAGAAGCTTGGAACTTTCAGTTCCACCCCCTGATATCTGCGGAGGAGAAAGGGGCTGGAGGTTGAATCAACAGCCAATGATCAATGATATAATCAATCATGCCTATCAATTGCAGCCTCCATAAAAAAACAAAAACCACAGAGTTCTGAGAGCTTCGGGGTTGGTGAACACAAGGAGGTGTAGGGGAGTGGGGCACCAGGAGAGGGCATGGAAGTACTTGTCCTTCCCACATACCTTGCTTTACGCACCTCTTCCATCTGTTCCTGAGTTATATCCTTTTATCATAAACTGGTAATCTAGTAAGTAGAATGTTTCTCTGAGGTCTGCAAACTGCTCTAGCAAATTCACTGAGTCCAAGGAAGAAGTGGTGGGAACCTCTGATTCATAGCCAGCTGCTCAGAAGTACAGGTAAAACCTAGACCTGTGACTGGCATTTGAATTCCAAGGAGGAAGTCATGGGAACCCCAACTTACAGCTGGTGGTAAGCATAGGTAATAACCTGGGATGTGGCTGGCATCTGAGGTGGGGAGCAGTCCTGTAGGACTGAATCTTGACCTGTGAGATCTGATACTATCTCTGAGTAGATAGTGTCAGAATTGAGTTGAATTCCTGGACACCTTGCCTGCGCCTGAGAATTGCTTGGTGATGTGTGGGAAGTCGCCTAGCCCCTGACAAACACACACACACTGGAATTGCTACCACAGCCAATTTACCATATTTCACCCAAGCCTCACTAACCTGAATCTTTTCAGAGGGTTGTCAGTTGCTTCTTTTTCTCCTGCTAGTCTTCCCTTTTCACTTCACTCCATCATCTTTCAGGCCTCCAGTTTCCTATCCACAGGTCTGGAAAGTTACAAAGGGAATTGGCTGAATGGTATGTCCACATAAGGGAATACTATGCAAATGAAAAACAGAACGAGAAAAATCCCTGTACACTGGTAGAGAGTGGTCTCCCTGGATACGATACTAAGTGAAAAAGCATGATACACAAGTATATAACTAGAATGTTCCCCTTGTAAGAAATATTCGTGGAAATAATACAGATATACACACATGCAGTTGTAATACATATTTTTAATTGCAAAAAGAGACATAGAATCATAAATTAAAAAGAATAAAAATGATTACTTGTGAGAGTAAGAAGGGAACAGGATGGCGGGGACAGCAATATTTCAAATAACTTTGAAATGCAATGAGTGTATAACCTGAATGAAATATATTGTAAAGACAGAGCTACAAAGAAACAGCTTTATTCACTTAGCTCTCTGTGGTAGTATTAGGGGGGAAAAGAGGAGAAAGAATAATGCAAATAAATAATTAGGGTACTCTTTTTAGTTACCAAAGTTTTTCAAAGTAAGAGAAAAGAAGCATCATTTCTTAAAAAGGTAAGTAACTTTAAAATATTAACTACGAATTTGAAATATTAATTATTACCTCAAGATATCTTCTTTTTGAAAATTAATATGTTTAGCTTTAAATAGTAAAAAGTCCTAGGGGCTATGGCAATCCAATAACAATAAGTGTATCTATTGCCCAGATTATTATCTCTGATACCATTCATCACTAGAAGTAATGCTTGACATCACCTGAGCTGCCAACAGCCTAATCCAAACCACCATTGTTTCTCACATAGATTAATGGTGTCCAACTTGGAATCTGTGGTCCCAGAGAATGCATAGCATAAGGAGAACCATTATGAAAAGTGCTTAAAAAACATAAGAACTCCTACATCTATTTAATTTTATCTAAAGAAAAAAAGTTGCTAAGATTTTCTATAGGATAATGGGTTGACAGCCCCTCTTCCCCAGGTCTGCACATATAAGAGCCGTGTGTCTCCAGAGGCAAGTGGGGCGTCCTGAAGGAATGGTGAGTGTACAAGGCAGCCTTACTATGCTCCTCAGGTGGCTGTTTGCTTTTAGGGCTTTTGCACATAGTGCTTTTTAGTAACCCAGATAAGGGAATTAACTACTTTTGACAACCAGCTTTTACTGAACCTTGACAAATATTGGAACCCCAAGGTTTAAAATAATTTAGTAATGAAAGCACAAGTTAACCCTAAGGAAGTTTAACAGTCATAATTACTGTGCTTATCATAACAATCTTTCTATCAGCCATATTATGAGGAAAAATGATGATCCAATCAGGTGTGACAGACTGGTCAAATATTTAAAAATTTTCAAGACCATTTGGAATGGTGACCATGCTATTAAATATCCATTAATGACATTTGCTTTGATATGCTAGCTAGTGACGGTGAAGCTGTCGTGATTAGCAAACATTTTTAAACCTACGTAAGTGAAAATTGTGCTTGAAGTTCTATACTAAATAAAACTTTTCAAAATTATTGAGCCTATGTTGTCCTATTGCTCTGATAAAAATTGTAAATACTAATAAAATTTAAAATTGAAATAATAGTAGAAATACCAAACAATATTATGGTGAAGACAAATGTTTTTACAACACTGATAAAATAATAAAATATTTTAAAAGGTTTTTAAAAATTTTTATTCTAAATACTTTGTTATTTTATTTCATAAGCACACAATATATCAGTGCATGATATAATGTCTAATGTATACTGGCATTGTGGTATAATTTATATTATATAACAGTGAGTGTGTAAGATCCAGAACTTTCTATGAGTAAGGGCACACACCAAAAAGTTTGCAGGCGACAGGTCTAAACACTGGCAGCTTCGCTACCTATTTCTCGGCTTCTACTTTTGTTCTTTCACAGTCCGCCACCACACAGCTTCTGGATTGATCTTTTGGAAAGTAAAGCACATTCAATGACTTTCCTGCCCAAAACCTTCTGACAACATTCCAAGGCACTTAATGCACCCAGTGCATCATTACTTCTACTGGGCTGGCTTCTGCCTCATTCTCCATCTTACTCTACTTGTCTCTGGCAGCCGACTTATGCTTGCTGTCCGCAGATTCATCCAGTCTTCGGGCTTTTTCACTTGTTCTTCCTCCTGACTGGGACATCCTCCTCCCAGTCACACAGGCTTTTTTCTTAGCCCTTCAATCAGCCCCACCCCCACAACTGACAATTTTCCCACCCCCATCACCCTCTAACTCTTCCTTTGCATTTTCGGCTCCATTGAGCTACCACTATGATAACGGAGCTAAGATCAGCATGTGTGCATTATGCTAATTGCATTACATATGTTGGTCTACTATCTGTCTTTCCCGCTAGAACATAAGCCTCATGAAGGCAGTCACTTTACTTTATTTATTACCTTATTTCTAGGGCCTTGGAATATACCTAGAACTTTGTAGGTACCCAATAAATATTGGTGAGGTAGATCAATAAATGAATGGAGTTGCAAAGATTAAGTGAGGTAATGGATGTAAAGAATTATTTACACACAGTTATTGGTAAGGAATAAATAAAAATCTTAATTTTTATAACCACTGTTACTTTTTCACAATATCCTGAAAATTAACCAGGGATCTACGGGATCTATATCCTTAGAGTTTCTGCTAACAGAATTAATTTGCTACAGAAACAGAAACCAAGCCTGTTTTTCCAGAAAACTGTTATCTCTCATCTAAGTTACTTTTATTTTTTAATCTGTAGCTGAAATCAGAATTAAATTAATATCCTTTTGGGAACAGGTCCATGTAATCTGAATGGCCAACTTATGATAGAGATTGCCTAGAGATACATTTTTATGTTGGCCCCTGATTTCACCCTTATATGGAAAAGAATGAAGCAAGAATGTTAGTTCTGAGAGAACAGAACCAAATTCTTCAGCTTTTTCCTGCACTATTTGTACTTAAAAATGAGAGTAGGCCACAGAGAAAGAGAAAGAAGAAATAAGTAAAAAGAAGTATGTCAAGTTTTGCATTTGCTGGGTAATTCCTTGTGAACCAAATAGTACAACCTGGAAATAACAGGATTAATTGTTATGTGGACAACTTGGGTCTTTCCCCATAGCACTTAGTGAGTTCTCGTTCACAGAACACTGAGACAGTGAGAATTCTGTTTTGACTGGATTCATGAACTGAAACCATCAAACCAATGTGAAGGAGAAACATATTCAAGTAGGAAAAAAAATGAAGTCTAAGAACATGAAATACCTCTTTGGAGATAGAAAATAAAATGATAAATCTTACTATATAATAGAACAACTATCTAAAACTGTAATTACATTAATAAGTTTCAGATAAATTATAAATCTTTCCTGAAGTAAAACATAATGTCCATTTTGGTTTAATACTTTCTTATTTATTAATAAACAGGCTCATAACAGCATTAGGCAGCCTTTTTGTGTTTTTATAGATAAGGAAAAGTTATTTTTCAGTAGTGTTCCTCAATAAGAACAATGTTGACATTAGGGATAGGAAAATATTTTGTTGAGACAGACTGTCCATGCCTTGAAAGGCATTTATCATCCCTGGCTCCTCTGAATGCTAAATCCCTAGAGAAACTTCTTCAGTTTCTACAGAATGGTGACAACCAAAATTACCTGTACACATTTTAAATGCCCTTCTGGAGGGGGACGGGTGCAGTAATACCCCTGATTTAGAATCATTGATAGAAATATTCATGAGTAAGCAATCAAAACCAAACTAGTCTGATGAATGTATTAAACTCCTCTATGGGTTGTTCATTGCTATATTTCATTATAATTATGCACATAGGCACTCGTTTTTCTAATGATATTATTTGAGTTCCAACTATGTGTCAGACTCTATTCTAGGTTTGGGAGCTATGCAGTGAACAAAACATAAAAATCCATGCCTTCATGGAATGTATATTCTAGAGGTGGGGACATTGACTAAACAAAATGAGACATGAAATACATCAGAGAGTGATAAATGCTATGGAATAAAATTAAGGTAGATGATGAGTGGGAAGTACAGGAAAGGCATGTACTCAATTTTGCATGAAGGGTCAGGAAAAGCCTAATTAAAGTAACATTTCAGCAAGATATGAAAAATTTGAGGGAGATAGCTATGTGGAAAATATACCAAGGCATGTACAGTGTGGACCTCTGGGGAAGAAGTTTCCAGGCAGAGGAAGAAAGGGAGGTGAACTATGGACTAGACTTCTGGTGGGAACAACAAGGGAGGGGGAAAGAAAACAATGTTGTAATGTTGTCAGGGAAGCTCCAAACCAGGTGGCAAGAGGTAGACCATTTAAGGGTCTAAATGAAATGAAACGTCATTGAAATATTTGAGCAGAAAAGCATCATGACCTAACACATTTTAGAAGGATCTCTCTGGCCACTATCTCTCTGTAGAGAGTCAGAGAGGCTGTCTTTATTAAGACTTGATTCTGTCAATCATTCTTTCTTTCTCTCATATTTTTACTCTTCCTCCAAGCCCAGAATAGCACAAGAGTCACTGTCTTACCTGCTTTTCAGTCTCTCACTATTCAGTTTGTTCTCTTTCCTTTGCGAACCAGTAGCATTTGAACTGTATCTGTACACTGTCTTACCCACTTTTTAATCCCTCACTGTTCGTCTATTCATGCCATCTCTACTCGCTGATTTCAGATCCTAGTTACCCCTTTAATCTTTGATGCTTTTCAATTCATTTGTTTATTCCATACCTATTTCTTGAGCACATTTACATATCATCTAGTATTCAAGATAAAAATCAGACAAAGTACCTGCTTATCAGAAGCTTACCTTGCACTGGCAGAGGGAAGAAACAAAGAAACAAATACGTAACACAATGCCCAGCAGAGGTAATTGTTATGAAAGAAATAAAGCAGGAGAAGGAGATAGTGGATAAAAGATACTTTATATAGTGGTAGTCAAGAAGGGTCTCAGTGAGAGGTGAAATTTGAGCAAATACTTGACTGATGTTTGTTCTTCACCAAATAAAATTGCCTGGGAAGATTTCTGTAATCTATTTATTGAAAACAACCTGTGCTTCTTATTTTCTTCAATCTCTCTGTTGCATTCAAGGCAATCTTCATTCTGTTTTGTTTGCTTGTTTTTAATTCTTCTCCTTGGGTTCTGTACTCTCCTTGATGTCTATTATCTCTGGGACATTTCAGTGGTTCAAGTGAGAAATAAGTAGGTTCTGAAATATGATTGTGAAACACCCAATTGCTGTATCATTCTCTCTGAGGCCAACCTTGACATGTAACTTCCCTGTTCAAATACTTCCTTTGCTTCTTGCCCACACAGAATAAGGGCAAGGAACATTTCCTTACATGTAACCTCCCCTATGCTGAAGTGAGAATTTTTATTGATAGCTTTTTCTGGCTACACTTCACACACATTTCCTACAGGTGAACTAACCTAAACTTCTCAACATCTCTGTCTGTTCTTGTGTGGTTTATGTTGTCCAGATGCTTGTGTGTGCGCGCGCATGCATGCATATGTGTGTGTGTGTGTGTGTGTGTGTGTGTGTGTGTGTGTGTGTGTGTCCTCCAGGACACACATCCTTATCCCATGGCTTTATTTTACCTCCTCTGGCAATCTTTGGCTTTAAGCTTGTTCTTACAAGCTTATTATTTTTCCTTTAAGCACCAATAACACTGAGTGGCATCTCAATTTTTGCATTCACCTCTTAGCCTCCATGATTACATATTCAGAACCATTCCGAAAATCTTATTTTCTATGCTCCAAGGTCTATGTTAGGGTCATCTTGGTATCACAATGTATTAACACAGAGTAGCCTTTCACTACTGAAGTAATTAGTGTTTCCATATGACCAAGCTGCCACATTATTTGTGCTTTAGCCACATATCCGCAGATATATGAGTGACCAACAGATGCCACTCTTGTAGCTATCTGT
Source organism: Ailurus styani (assembly GCA_002007465.1). Lineage (NCBI taxonomy): Eukaryota > Metazoa > Chordata > Mammalia > Carnivora > Ailuridae > Ailurus > Ailurus styani. Next base: position 482,598 of record LNAC01000711.1, read on the forward strand.
AGTAGCACACTTCTGCTAAAAACTCACAGGACCTTAAGAGAATTTTATCACAGGAACATTTAGTATTTCTTGGCATTACTTAAATTAAATATAGAAGCAATAATCAATACATGTTAACAAAATCTATACCAAGAATATGCAAATGATTTTAAGTTCCCCAACCTTTGACAAAATAATATAAGTCATTCTTTATGTGGATAGGCAGGTGGGTAGTGATTTTCTTGAAGATATTTGAGAATGTAGTTGAAGAGAAACACTGACTATTAAGAGTTTGAGTAATTGATACAGGGCTGCAAATATTAAATAATTGTTTAGTGTTATACTTTATGCTTAATTAAAAGTACTTTCCAAGGGATATCTACTACAGTCATTTTATATTTAATAAAAATTTAGAAATCAAATACAATGGAAGGGTTGATCCCCTTATTCAGTAATTCTACTGACTTGGGGGGAAAATAAAACTTTGTAATTCAAATAATTAGTTCTTGATTGACTCCAGAAAGTGAATACTATTCAGGACAATTTAAAGCACCTATTTAATTGTCTAGTTATTTTTAATTTTTAAACAAGCAAAATACACAAACAAAAATAAAAATATATAATGGCATAATAAAATAATTTTTATTAATATGGTTATATGATTAATAAAATTTATTTTTCATATGTTTTGCACATGTACACATTTGTGCATATTGGGAACAAAGGGTCCATATTATTTGTGATCTGCTCATTTCACAAGTGAAAAAGATAAACAGTTACAATATATTATTAAATTTGTTGTAATGCGATGTTCTAGGAGAGGACCACTAGGGGAAACCTAGGGTTTGTGAGTAGGTATTGCTCTCCAAAGAATTTCTGAAGGATCTGTTATCTGAATTAAGTCCTCTATGAACCCTTTACCCCTTCTCTATGATCCATAATTGTAATGTAAATTTTACATTCTTCTGATTTACCCAAATGCTACCAGACATTTGCCAAGGGATTAAAAAAGTCCTAAATCCCCAATTATCATATATATACATATGTATATGAACTACCCTAAGCACATCATAGTCAAATTGCTAAAAGTCAAAGACAATGAAAGATCTTAAAAGCAACAGGAAGTAAAAGTCTATTGTCAGTAATAAAATAAAACTGATGGGTGACTTTTCAACAGAAGCTCTAGAAGATGGAATGCAAAGGAATAATGTCCTTAAAGTATTGTATTAGAGGTAGAAAACCTCCAACCCAGAATTCCATACCTATAGAAACAATCTTTCAAAAATGAAGATGAAATCAACATAATTGCAGATTAAAAGAAAACAAAGTTGAGAGAATTATTGTTAAATGCCTATGTTGTCAGAAATGTTAATGGGAGTTCTTAGATAGAAGAAAGTAATCCTAGCTGGAAAAATAAAACTATAGGAAGAAATGAAAAGCATCAGAAAGGTGGCTATTGGAATAAATATAAATGAATATTAGCTGTTTAAAATAACAATAATGATGTCTCATGCAGTTTTTAAAATATGCAATGATACATATGCAGCAATAATCCAAATAATGTAACAATAATGCAATAATGCAAATAGTTTAGAGAAGGAAAATTTGGTTGGTCTAATAATTAAATTGACATAAGACAGATTGACAAGAGAAAAACAAACTTACTTTGTACATATGGAAGTCCATAAAAATATGGAACTCAAAAAAGTGACCAAAGCAGACAGCTTTTATACCTTTTAGACAAAGAATAAATTTGTGAAGAATTGACAAGACAAAGGGGTTTGAGCTAATAAGTTATGAAGAAGTAACAAGTTTTGTTTATACAGTTTTCTTAGCCCTAAATTCCCTATCCCTGATTATAAGGCTGTCTCTTTTCCTCTTGGTAAAGTGTCGGTATCTTTTACATGGAAGATTTATTTATTGCTTTCAGGAAGACAAAAGAGGGTCACAGTGTCTTGCTCTGGATTTTTCTCAAGTAACTTTAATTCAAAATAATCAATATGTCAAAATGGGATATTTGGATGTGCCATATTCTGCTCCCCTTCAGGGATAAATGGAATTAAACTGCTACAGGTTTCTTACATTGATGAGGAAATGGTGACAGTATTAATGTAAATAATGATTTAAGAAATCATACTTTAGGGTGCCTGGATGGCTCAGTTGGTTAAGCATCTGATCCTCAGTTCCAGCTCAGGTCATGATCTCAGGGTCCTGAGACAGACTCCCGCTTTGGGCTCTGTACTTAGTGTGGAGTCTGCTGAAGTTTATCGCTCCCCTTTTACCCCTTCCCCCCACCCCCTTGCATGTGCACTCTGGCACTCTCTCTCTCAAATAAATAAATCTTTAAAAAAAGAAAGAAAGAAATCATATTTTAATCTCTAGAGTAATCATTTAAGGAATGACAAAATATTGTAAGAATAAGAACCTAATGGAACAGGAAAATGGAAAGAAATTGATTAATTGAAAGAAGTTAAGAAAGGAGGAGTTAAGATACAAAGAAGAGGTGAACAAATGGGAGATAAATTGCTGGATGTTAGTTTAAAATCCAGTTATATCAGTCTTTACTTACATTAAAGACTCATTAATTCTTGATTCTATAGGAAGATAGAAGAATTATAAGTTTTGTGTACCAAATACCATGGCTTCAATATCAAGAGATGACATAATTTAAGAAAAAGTAGACAATTCAAAATCATGGGGGGGGTTAACATATGTCTCAGTAAGTGACAGAATCAGCACACACAAAAATTAAAGAGGGCGTAGAAATTCTGGTCAGCCAACATGACTTATTTGATACATATAGAAGATTTCATCCAACTTCAGAATAATGATTTGTATGGACCATTTACCAAATGGGACCACATATTGGGCCAGAAAGTGAGACTCAGGAAATTTTGAATCACAAAGAGTATGTTCTTTGATCCCAATGGAATTAAACTAAAAAAAAAAAAAAAAGACAAATATAAAGAAAAAATCCCAAATATTTGAAAATAAAGGAATTTATCAATGAGTCAAAGATGAAACATGGAAATAGTAAGATTTTTTTAACTGAATGATAATGAAACAATGACAAACACTTGGGTGCTGCAACAAAAGTAGTAGTTAGCTAAAAATTTATAGCTTTAAATTCATGTAGCAGAGAAGAAGGAAAATTAAACTTTAACGATTTAAGCTTCTATCACAAGAAGCTAACAAAAACAGCAAAGTAAAAGCAAAGTCTGTAGAAGGAAAAAAAATAAACTGAAGAGAAGAAATCAATGAAAGAAATCAGATGTATAGTAGAAAATACAGATAAATCAAAAAAGATATTTTTGGGAAAGAGTAATAAATGTGATACATCCTTAAGATATATCAAGAACAAAAATCTAAAACCGACTATAGAGCTTACAAATATTAAAAATAATAATAAAACATATTATAAATGACTTTATGCCAATGCATTTGAAAAATCTAATGAATTAGAAAATTACTTGAAAAAAAATGAACAGAACTACCATAAGAAGGAATGAAAACATTGAATAGCTTGTAATTAAAAATATTCTTTCAAAGAACTCTTCAGGGCTAGATGATTTCCCAAGTGAATTATGCTAAACAGTTGAGGAAGACATAATAGTAAAATTCCAAAGACTCTTCCAAAAAGTTGTAAAATGAGCAATACTTGCCAGTTTGTTTTATGTGGCCAGTATAACCTTGGTACATCAATGTGGCAAGGACATTACACGAAAGAATAACTATCAGCCAATACCTCTACACTAAAATCCTAAATAAAATAACCAAATAGATATCCAAATACATATATAAAAGATTGTGTAATATTCAAATAATATATATATAAAAGATAGTATATTATGCATACTATGACCAACAGGTATTTAGTTTTGCAACTTAAAGTTTATTTACCACCCAGAAATCAATCAATACAATTCTTACCATTATTAGAATAAAAGAGAAAATTCATACATCATCTGAACAGAAGCATAAAGGTCATTTGATAAAAATTAGCACAAGGGCACCTGGGTGGCTCAGGGGGTTAAAGCCTCTGCCTTTGGCTCAGGTCATGATCTCAGGGTCCTGGGATTGAGCCCCCGCATCAGGCTCTCTGCTCAGCAGGGAGCCTGATTCCTCCTCTCTCTCTGCCTGCCTCTCTGCCTACTTGTAATCTCTCTTTCTCTGTCAAATAAATAAATAAAATCTTTTAAAAAAATAAAAATATATATATATATAAAATTAGCACATTATCATTAAAAACAAAACAAAACAAAAAAACCTCTCACTTTTTTGGAAAAGAAGGGAACTTCCCTTAATTTGTTAAAAGCTACTGACAAATGTCTTACTGCTACCATTACATTTAAGCTGGCTAAATATTGCAGTTTTCTACTGAGATAGGAAGAAAACAGTGACATATATTGCCATCACTTCTATTGAGTATTGTACTTAGGTCTTACCCAGTGTAAAATGATAAGGAAATAAAAGATACAAAGAATAGAAAAGAGAAATTAAGACTGTCATTATCAATGCAAGATATGATTACATGTATAGAAAATCCAAAGGAGTTACAAATAATTAGAATCAATAAAAAATCACTGAATATATAAATGTCTGTTTTAATTTCATCTTATTAGCAACAAAAGTAAATAAAGTTTTAAAAATTCATTTACAATGGTACCAAAATATCAAATGCCTAGTTTTAAATTTGATGAAATATATGCAAGGCCTTTTGTAAAAAATACAAAAATTGGGTGGATAGGTGAAATAGATAAAAGGGATTAAGAGTACTCTTATCATGATGAGCCCTGAGAAATGCATAGAATTATTGAATCATTACATTTTACACCTGAAACTAATATAAAACTGTAAGTATAATTATACTTCAATTTAAAAAGTACAAAAAAAGACAGGGAAATTGTCACCATTTGTTAATTAAAATGTATATATCTTTTTCCATGCATTGGAAAAACGCTATTTTTTTTTAAAGATTTTATTTATTTGTCAGAGAGAAAGAGCATGCACACAAGCAAGGGGACAGACAGGCAGAGAGCAGAGTCCCCACTGAGCAAGGAGCACCAGTGCGGTGCTTGATCCCATAACCCTGGAATTGTGACCTGAATCGAAGGCAGACACTTAACCAACTGAGCCACCCAGGTGTCCTGAAAAACTCAATATTTTTAAGACGCCAATACCCTCCAAATTAATCTATAAATTCAATGAAATCCCTCTTAAAGTTCCAGTGTTTTTTATGAAAATTGATCAGTCAAAGCTAAAATTTACATGAGAAAGCAAAGAACCTAGAGAAGCCCAGACAATCTTGAGTTGCAGGAGTAAAACTGGAGGATGTACATTACCAGATCTCAGTACTAATTTCACAATTACTGTAGTTGTCAGGATGGCACAAGGATAGGAAGATCAAAATGTATAGGATGTCCAGAAACAAACGCATACATATATGAGTCCTGATTTATGACATAGGCATCACTGCAGTGCATTACGGAAAGATTGATATTCTTTCAGAAAAAAAAATTGAACCCTACCTCACACTGTATGCACAAAATTTAACTTGAGATAGATTTATAGACATAGAAACAAAAGTAAAACAATCACATTTCTCAAAGAAAAGTAGGAAAGATGTTAGGGTTCAAAGCCAAAGGCCAAGAAAGAATTTTTGAGATGTCTTTGGTGCAAAAAGGTGGTTTTATTAAAGCATGGAGACAGGACCCATGGGAAGAAAGAGCTGTACTGGGGTCATGAAGAGTGGCCCATTATATCCTTCCAAGTTGGGAGGGGGTTAAGAATAGGGTAAGTCTCTATGGAGTTTTGGAAGTAAGGTTTCCAGGACCTTGAGGAAGCTAGCTATTGTTGGGAAAATAGAACCTGAGTCATGAGACACTTCAGATGTGTATCAGTGGGTCATATGCTTGGGGGAGGGGTGATTGACAACATGTATCTTGGGGAGTTTAGAGATAAAGGAAATTTCTAAAGGAATTTTTATATGTTTAAGTAAACTTACAGGATCCTGGGGGTCAGGCTAAGGTCGGCTTTTGCCCTTAGCAAAGAATTTACATTGAGGCAGTTGAGTCCCTAGAAGAATGTCACTCTGCCTGTTTTAAGGACTTCTCCGTGGGCTATTGGCAGTAAGGAAATTTAATAATTTCTCTTCTGCCTCTTTTTCCCATATCAGAGACTATCTTCATAATTTGGGGGTAGACAAACATTTCTTAAACAGGACACAATAAGCATTAAAACTAAAACAATCAATTGAAAAATTGAACTTTATTAAAATTAAGACCTTCTGCTTCTCAAAAGATGCCATCAAGAAAGTGAAAAGGTAAAGCATGAACTGAGAGGAAGAATTTATAGTACACTTCTAAAAGTTTTTATATCCAAAACTACTAAGTAAATCAATATAAAGAAGACATAATTCTAAGAAGTGAAAAATCATTTGATTTTTTTTTTATTTCCAAAGGTAAAATTGGTTTTTGCTCAAAATTTCCTGGTTATTCTTTATAGCATATTATTCCTTTTATATATTTATAGGTTTCTTTTATTTCTTGCAGAAATTAAATGTAGCTATTTTATACTCTATATCTGCTAATTTTATCCTCTACCTCACACACAACCTGGATTGAGGCCTGGGTTCAAGCCAAGTTCCTCTAAGAGGACCTTCCTTTTGACTAACTTCCTTTCTGTTAGTCTCATAAGGATGCTACCAATCTGGAACTACTTTATTTTTTTACTTTTCTACTTTTTAAGATTTATTTATTTATTTATTTGACAGAGAGAGAGAGAGAGAGAGAGAGAGAGAGAGAGAGAGATCACAGGTAAGCAGAGAGGCAGGCAGAGAGAGAGGAGGAAGCAGGTTCCATCCCAGGACCCTGAGATCATGACCTGAGCTGAAGGCAGGGGCTTAACCCACTGAGCCACCCAGGTGCCCTGGAACTACTTTAAATTAAGTTCCTTGATTCAGATTTTTCAGACCACAAAAACAGAACAGAGTTGGACTGGAAACATTTGTTGTGTAAAGGCTGGCTTGTGGTTGAAAATTCTCAAGGTCGATTTTATTTTCTTACCACCTACTGCCAAGATGAAGTTAGGCAAGTTTTCCAGCTGACCCCTCCTGTGTGGTGGGTTTATTTCTCATCTTCTCTTATGCTGATGGGGGCCAGCTTTATGTGACTCTCCTGTGTGAGACTACCCACATGCTTCCTCTTTTGTTATCACATTCTTTGGATTCCTCCTCTTTCAAATAGTGTTTGAAAGAATAGTTGTATAACAAAAGCAAGAGAGTCTTCAGCTAGTAAGTGGCAGAGTCAGGATTTGAACCCAAGCAATTAAACTCCAGACTGTGTTGTTAACCTTTGTCAATTTCATATGTAGATTTCTTGACAGAATGATTAGTGAATTACTAAAAAGTTGATAAATATTGAATAGTGATATTTCCTTGAGTTAAACAGGGAATAACTGGCTGTAAATCATGTCTATTGTTATCATAGGTAATAACTCCCAAGTGATTATAGAAGTGCAAGTAGTTGCAGTAAATAAAAACAAGGAATGATGTCTTAAAAAGATTCTCCAAGTGTTGCTGTGTTCACCCATAATTACATCAAGAGAAATGATCTAGTCTTTGGATCCACTATTTGACACTAAATCATCAAACACTTCTTCATTAATGTTTTTGATTCTTTTCTGAAGTTAGGAGTGTTGCTCGCTATAATTTAATTCCTGGTGTAATAATATCATTTGTAATATAAAACATCTTTTACATTTTGACTTTCCTCCTCCCAAATCAAAATAACACTTTCATTTTTGCAATTTTAATTTTATGAAACTACCAGTGTGCCAACATTCTCCACTGAAATATCGCTAGGTAATTCTGCTATTTAAATTTTTCCCTTTTAGAAATCTCATCAAATTTCTAACAATTTTGACAAACAGATTTCCCTTACAAGTTTGAAAGAGTATGTTTCAGTAATTTGAACTCTCATAGATAGATGGTTGAGAAACAATTCCAATATATCATATGTTAATATGATAATGAAAGTGCATTCACATTAATGTACAGTTAGAAAGCCTTTAGCACTTGGGGTGCCTGGGTGACTCAGTTGGTTAAGCCTCTGCCTTCTATTCAGGTCATGATCTCAGGGTCCTGGGATCAAGCCCTACCTCTCATCTCCTGTGCAGCAGAGAGTCTGCTTCTCCTTCTCCCTCTCCCTTTCCTCCTGCTTGTGCTCTTTGCTCTCTCCCTCTGGCAAATAAATTAATTTAAAAAAAAAAAAGCCTTTAGCACTTAACTGAAACTGGATTTTAGTTGTTTTGAATACCTTTTTCTATTCTAAATTTCAAGAGAGGGCGCCTGGGTGGCTCAGTGGGTTAAAGCCTCTGTTTTCGGCTCAGGTCATGATCTCAGAGTCTTGGGATCAAGGCCCGCATCGGGCTCTCTGCTCAGCAGGGAGCCTGCTTCCTCCTCTCCCTGTCGCTCTGCCTGCCTCTCTGCCTACGTGTAATCTCTCTCTCTGTGTCAAATAAATAAATAGAATCTTAAAAAATAAATAAATAAAAATAAATAAATTTCGAGGGAGTGGGAATACTTTCCCAATCCAGAACTCTAGACGCTGAAACTAACCAGATTCCAACATGAATATAAAAATAGAAATAATATATAATTTAAGCACAATGCAATGCAATTTAGGTGACTTTAGATTTTTTACTAAATGCTGTATTGTTATTCCAAAAGTCTAACTGGTTATCTGGATTGGACAAAGGGTAGACTAAGAGTTGGGGCACATTAAATAGAAGTCAAAGAATATGGTAGGTTAATATTTTTATAATAACAACAAGAAACTAGTGTTAACTTCTCTCTGCCAGATAGATTCACATTGTCTCTAGACATCTTTTGTTTCATCATGAAATAGAATTTGTCTACTGGCTCTCTCAAGTTCACAATTACTTGAAGAGCTGAATTTGAAACTTGCCTTAAAGGCACTAGACTTTATATTGATGAATAATTCAAACAAACTCTTTGATAGAGCAAATGGTTTGAGGAACATGTAAGGAATGAATACAAGATATGTTTATTGCTATGAGTTCATGTTATACAAAGTTAATTTGCTTAAAAAAAAAGATACGATTTTCACCACACTCCCATTTAAAGTCTTCACAGAGAGCAAAAAAAAAATTTAATTAATTAATTAATTAATTAAGAGGTTTCCATTGAGGACTGGATTGAGAGGACTTTAAAGAACAATTAAAATTCCTGCTGTTGGGCACCTGGGTGGCTCAGTGGGTTAAAGCCTCTGCCTTTGGCTCAGGTCATGATCTCAGGGTCCTGGGATGGAGACCCACGTCGGGCCCCCTGCTCAGTGGGGAGCCTGCTTCCTCCTCTCTCTGCCTGCTGCTCTGCCTACTTGTAAATCTCTCTCTCTGTGTCAAGTAAATAAAAAAATTATATCAAAAAAATCTTGGGCGCCTGGGTGGCTCAGTGGGTTAAAGCCACTGCCTTCGGCTCAGGTCATGATCCCAGGGTCCTGGGATCGAGGCCCGCATCGGGCTCTCTGCTCAGCAGGGAGCCTGCTTCCTCCTCTCTCCTCTCTCTCTGCCTGCCTCTCTGCCGACTTGTAATCTCTCTCTCTGTGTCAAATAAATAAATAAAATCTTTAAAAAATAAAAAAATAAAAAAATAAAAAATAAATAAAATAAAAAATCTTAAAAAAATAAAATAAAATAAAATTCCTGCTATCAATATAAAAACAAGAAATTATATCCAGTAGGGGGAAGAAGGGTCCATTAAACTAAAAACATAGGAAGCACCTTGCTCAATATGAGCAATAGGTGAAAGGGTATTTTTCAAATTCTAATTTGTGGTACCCATCTTTTCCCCACCTGCATCTGCCAAAAGGGGAACAACATGGCACTCTGCGGCATGGACTATGAATGCACAAATATCTACACTGATATCAGAACAAGAAATATGAATGGACAATTATCTACACTGATATTTTCCCTAAAATGTAAGGCAATCTGTTCATTAGTAAGATCATGGGAGCCTGGAAGAGATCCTGTTGAGCAGAGCTCAGCTGCTCCATTTAGAAACTAGCCACCACACCTGTGTATCGTTCTCTTCCTTAGTTTACCATGTGATCACTCTTCCAGTGAAAGCCAAAGGAGCCTAGGATTAGTTGTCAGACTTTCACTTGAAATAGTTATCTTTCAATTAATTTCCTCAACTAATTCTTTTGCTGCCATCAGTTAACCTGAGGTTAAGAGAAGAAATAACTCCAATAAGCAACTGCAGATCAAGCACAATTATCCATGTGATGGCAGCAATTCTAGACCATAAAGTAATTTCCAAAGTTTGAAATGAAAATATGAGGGTATGAAGATTATTTTCCATTCAGTCATTATTATCTTTCTTGGATTAAAAGTTTCATTTCACCAGATTCCTCAGATCTGTTTCTTTTTAGTGTTTTGTTCAAGAGTTGCCTTTTTTTCTCCCACTAGTTTTGCTTCCCAGAACAAATAAGCATTTCTACTAACCACAGCCGGCATTCCGGCTGGCTTTTGAGCAGAGATCTCAGTGCCTGCTTGTACACAATAATGTTTCAAAAGATAGAAAACCAGGCACCTGGGTGGCTCAGTCGGTTAAGCGGCTACCTTCGGCTCAGGTCATGATCCCAGCGTCCTGGGATCAAGTCCCACATTGGGCTCCTTGCTCAGTGGAGAGTCTGCTTCTCCCTCTCCCTCTGCCTACTTGTATTCTCTCTCTCTCTTTGTGTCAAATAAACAAATAAAATCTTTAAAAAAAAAAAAGTAGAAAACCAGCTTCTGGCCCAGAGGAACCTTGGGAAAAAGTGTACACTCTCTTTGATCTACATATAACACATCTCTGCATTCGGGATATTAGCCCATTATTTCTTTGAGGATTTAAGCAGCTGGGGATTCACCCTTAACCTTCCAATCGCAGACATGTCTATGGGCTCACCTGATTTTAATAGACTAGCCCCCCTCTCTGTGCTCTCAACGTCACATTGAAAGGAAAACTGGATGGCTTCGGTTCTCTAAAGTTGCATTAGCTCTTCACATTCTTGAGCTATTTACTTTATTGTAACATTGGTTGGAAAAGTGTTTCAGTGACTAAATGATTTGCACTATTTCTAAGTTTATACAAGAAGCTGAGGCCTTGCTCAGGCACTGAGGATTGTTTTAATTATCCCATCTGCCCTTTCTCATTTGATATCATTGTCAGTATTGGCACAGTTTTCTAAGGAGTACATGAAATCTTCCACACACTACAGAATACACTTGTCTTTATATTCTGTCTTGAAGCACACACAACTGTCTTGAAGAGCTTTCTGCAGTATTAGCTCATAGCAACACAAAAAATACCTCCTTTGAATGTGGTGGAAAAGAAGAGAGCTGGAGACATTTTTTCTGGTGGAGTCTGCCACACTTACTTTGTCCCGGAGAAGAGGTGGGAAAAACTATGTTCTTGAAGACTTTGTACTTCTTCCACATATATTTAACACCTATGGCTGGACAAGGTGATGGAAGTGTGGACTGGAGACTTCTGGAAAGTGAGTTGGGATGAGTTAAGAGATAGATATTGTGAGACACTCTGATATCCTCTTGTCCTAGCAGTCTCTAATACTCTAGGAATGCTTGCTTCTTTTACTGCTGTTTTCCCAAAATTTTGGCTCTGATCCATTCAAGAATATCTAATTGGCAGAAGTTCACATTGTGTGCATGATTATTTTAGTTTATTTTTAATTACTATATTTACTGTGCCTAATTCTCCTATTTGTGAGGATCCAGATTGGGGAAGCACCTTGACAGTGCCTTTGTTCTTCCATGGGCTTGTCTGGGAAGATAGCCGCAAAGGGAGTAGCCCACTGGTGGGCATGAGGTGGCTCTCAAACCTGATGTGGGGTCTGGATAGCCTCTGCTTTGTTACCTAGTAACTTTAAATGCCTCTTCAGTCTTCAAGTGTCATGACTCTCAGACTGGGTCAGTAGCACATAAACTAACACTGAAGGTTAGGTGCCTTCTACCTAAACGAGAAGACCAAAAGGAACTTAGATCAGTAATAGGTTAAAGTCCATAATACCACTGTTCATTCTAGGGCCTTGGTATCCCAGTTCTTTAGAACTCACTTCTGACTGGGCTCTTAATTTGTCCTTCTGATGCTCCCATTGAATAAAGTTCCATCTCTCAACTCCAGTGATCTCATTACATAGCTATTATCAATTACAAAAATTCTGTGAAACCACACATATACAGTTAAACTTGAAACCCTAAGTTTGACTGTTTATCTTTTTGGTTCAATCCACCACTGCTAGATATATGAAATTTGGGCACCAGAATGTGAAATCACTTACTAGCACATGTTTTTTTCCTCTTTTAATTGTTTTCCCTGCTTTAGATCTCTGCTCATGTTTATATTCTCTGGACTAATGGACTAAGCCTGATGCTTGAATTTTTTTTTCCCCCTCTCTGTCATGGAGCAAAATGAGGAGGGAAAGTGAGTGTGTGGGAGAGAGATCCCTTTGCAAATTTTATTTCATCTCACCACATCCTCTTCTGGCCAATCCCATTACTGTCCAAGCAAGCTTGATTTTATTTCCATACTATCTTCCTAAAAGCTACAGAACATAAAAGAGGCAGAATAACATAACGGTATAGACTCTGGAGACAAAAGATTTGTTTTAATCTGGTTTTGAGTCTTTATAAATTATCCTCATTGTGTCTCAGTTTCATCTTCTATAAAATAGGGGTAAAAACAACCTCATAAGGTTGTTGGGATGATTAAGAAATTATATATAAAGGACTTCAAACATTGTCTGGCCCATAGACATCACTCAAGAAGTGTTGTCTATTTCATATGTTCTTTGCTCTTGCAGAAAACGTAACAATGTCTTGGGTGGATCTGCCCATTTCACCATGCATCCTAGGTGGACAGTAGTCCACAAAGTTGTTTCAGGACTTTCCATCCTCAATTCTAGATCTGTTCTTCATCTCTGTCTAGAACTCTCTTCCCCATACATGAATTACCTTTCATCATTAGAAATCTGTTTAAATAGTATCTCTTTAGGAGTGCCTGGGTGGCTCAGCCAGTTAAGAAACTGCCTTGGGCTCAGGTTATGATTTCAGGGTCCTGGGATTTAGCCTGGTCTCTGGCTCCCTCTCCTTCTGCTCCTCCCTCTCCCTCTTCCCCTCCCTCTTCCTCTGCCCTTCATCAACACCAGCTCATGAGGACTCTCTCTCTCTCTCTCAAATAAATGAATAACATCTTTAAAAAAATAAACAGTACCTCTTTAAAGGTTCCACCCCTGGCCATACTGTCTAAAGTTGCCCCTGACTATTTTCTACCTCTGACCTTGTTTTTCTTCATAACACACTTTATTCCCATTTTTTTTTAACTTGATAGTTAACTTTTTGGTCTCTTTCTTCCAATGGATAGCAAAATGGAGTGGAAACCAAGTTTTATATAGATAGACCAACAGATTTGTTGACAGATATTAATATTGAATAAATGTTGAAATATTATAAGACCCACTAAGAAATTTCAAGACAGAACATCCATGTTATATTTGCTTTTTTCAGAAAAAATTGGAGAAATGTATATTTTCAGAAAATCCTTTAACATTCCCCTGCTGTTCCCCCAAATAACCCTACAATGATTCAGTATTTTATAGTCTTGCTGATCTTTTTGAAGTCCAAAGTATAACTTTGTTATATGAGGATTTGAATTGAATCTTGATATCACACTGCAGTGTACTTAAAGCATTGTCTGAAATGTGATCGATTGGCAAATTCCACACCTGACCCAGGAAATCTTGGAATTGATGGGGCTAGACTAAAAGCAATACATGTTTTTCTCCAAATGTGGAAATGCATCTCACCTTCTTCATTCTCTTGTCTTTGGGTTAGTTACCTGCTCGTAACAAAAGAGAAAAGCTAGAGTAGACGACTTAATATTTTATATTCCACCAAGATGATATGCCCTAGGAGTCACTGAATATCTTCAAACCCTTGTTTAAATATCAGGGCAACCTGATTCAGCTAGTATATATTAAGTATCCAGAAGCAGGCATAATTCAGTGAGCTGTCAAAGATACAGGTAAGACGCAGTCTGTCCCTGCACTTCACGAAGATAGAGTCTAATAGGGTCGTTAAATACCCCAAAAAGAGTATAAAGTGCATTACTAAATATAATATGATAATTCTGTTGCTATTTAAAAGCTGAGAAAGTACAGTTAAAAATGTTACTTAACTACCATTTATTGCACATTGACTTTGTATAGAGCCACCGGATACTTTTTTTTTTTACTTAAATTATTTCACTCACTCAACATTTAAATCTGGTGCTTGAAAACTGCTTTTTCCAGATGTACTTTGTGGCTTGAGATAGAAGACAGTATAGGAAAAAAGATAAGTAGGAAAGTCCCTGGTACATTTGAGAAACTGCATGTAGCACCATGAGATTAAAACAAGGGTCCCATGAGACAGAGGCAGGAGCTGAAGCTGTGAGGGTAGGCTGCATCCAGAGCATGAAGGGCCCTTCGAAACAGAGAATCCAGAAAGTCTGTTGGCCAGAAGCGTCCACTAACCAAAACTGCATGTGTTAAGACCACACAATCTTTTCCATAAGACATATTAGTATTACCATAATATATTGTTGGTAATATCAATAATATACTATTGGTGTATATTGGGGTTACAAATGGTATATTGGGGTTACTAGTAAAAAATATATTTTGTTATATTTTAAATTTAAAATTTAATGTATAAATTGATATATTTTTAATGGTAATACCAATACAGATCAAGATAATCCAAGATAGTGTTTGTTTTGTTATAATTGGATTATAAACTGATTATTGATTAACTAAACTACTTATTGATTAATTTTGATGGTGTCAGAGAACTGATATTTCGTAAACGCTGATATTCTTGGAGAACAATCTGATACTTAGTTTGCCATTGGTCTCTCCCAGTTTTGATTTTCATAGTGCTTTCAAAGAAGGGACTTGAACAGAGCCAGGTGGCCCCAAATATCACAAGCACTAGAATTTGGCCACATAACAATGAACTTCAGACTTAAAGAGTTTTTATCAGACTGAGGTTTTATCATCTGGATGTGTATGTGTTCATGTATGGTTTAGTGAAAGTTCTGAAAATTTTTTTCTCTTGTTTTCATAGACTCTGGAAGGAAAAATTTTTTAAAATACGATATACGTAATGAATTTAATAGACTTGAATTTTAAGAAGTGCCAGAGTGATTTATCTTACAAAAAAAGAATGTAAAAAGCTTATTTTCATGAGTTTTTAAACAGCTTTTTGTATCTATAATTAGCATAAAATAAACTCCCCATATTTAAATTATGCAACTGGATAAGTGTTGGTATATGTGTGTACTTAAGAAACTATCACAATAAGATAAGGAACAGAATGTCTCCATTAGGGCGCCTGGGTGGCTCAGTGGGTTAAAACCTCTGCTTTCGGCTCAGGTCATGATCTCAGAGTCCTGGGATCGAGGCCCACATCGGGCTCCCTGCTCAGCGAGGAGCCTGCTTCCCCCTCTCTCTCTCTGCCTGCCTCTCTGACTCCTTGTGATCTCTCTCCCTCTGTGAAATAAATAAATAAAATCTTTAAAAAAGAATGTCTCCATTACTCCCAAACTTTCCCATGCTCTTTTGTATTGGCTTCCTCAGCCCTCTCCTTGATCCCAGGCATCCCTAACTGGCCTTCCGTATATATTTTATTAGAGTCTTATGCATGAAATTATATGCTGTACATGATAAACACACACTGATGAATCTCAAAATAATACTGACTGAAAAAAATCCAGACCAAAATAAAGGTGTATTTTCAGAAGTTTTTAAATCCAGAGGTTCATTATACTATTTATACTCATGTTTTATCAAGAGAAGACCTTATAATTTGTTTTATGAACATTTTCAGTTTATTTTGAAAAAGTCAAATTTTTATTTAGTAATTGTACAAAGTTAGGGAGGAAAAGGAATTATAATCTTAAATACAAGTGGCAAAATCAACAAGTTGGATTCTCCAATGTCACAGAGCTGATTAATTAAATTTCAACACTTTATAGTCAACTTAATTAAAAAATAATAATAAAAGTGGGGCACCTGGGTGGCTCAGTGGGTTAAACCTCTGCCTTTGGCTCAGGTCATGATCTCAGGGTCCTGGAATTGAGGCCCACATCAGGCTCTCTGCTCAGCGGGGAGCCTGCTTCCTCCTCTCTCTCTGCCTGCCTCTCTGCCTACTTGTGAGCTGATCTCTCTCTGTGTCAAATACATAAATAAATAAATCTAAAAAAAATTTAAAAAAATAAAATTAACTAAATATAATATGGTTCAACTTTAGCCAAATATCTCAGAAGGGAATAGTGAAAATTAAGTCACAATTTCAATTCCTTTCTTTTTATGGGCAAGTATTTAAACTGACTTAGTTTCTTAGTAAAAATCGTGCCAGTGAGAAAAACTATTAGAAGCCTGGAAGAGCAATCTTCTCTTTCATCTTGAGAAAACCATTAAAATATTATTTTATGTTTTTATTGTAGATGTCTCATCTCAGTTCAATGATCTCAGATTTTCCATGAGAATTCTGACCAAAATTCTCAAATTTGTTAATGGCAGGTAATTCTACTCTCCTATATCATGTGTTTAGATCATTTTTAAGAAATTATAATAACTCTATTCTGCTTAATACCATGCTTGAATACACGATTGAAAGTATGCATATATGAATTCATCAATCTCCATTTGATTCGTGGCTTCTATAGTAAATGTGCAATCTTAACCTAAAGAAGATCATATTATATTTCAACCTACATCTCAGTCTAACAATGGTGATCATAATTTCTGATCCTATCACTTCCAAATCTGCCTGGAAACATTGGTGACTCCTGAATGAGCCTACCTTTTCACATAACTGAGAAACAAACAGATTTCAGGACAAACTTCCACCAACCATGAAAAATGGCAATGAGAATCAGGTTTGAGTTGTTACATTTCTGATAAAAAATCATCAACAGAGGAAATCTTAGTGTTTGATGGGAACACAGAACTGCGCTGAAATCTACATGGGCGCGCTATCAGAGAAGCAGAGGTAGATCATAAAATGAATTGTAAATGGTAAGTGTTTCACTGATTAAAGGGAAGGGCATTCCAAGCCAAAGAAACACCATGTACAGAGTGGCTTTGCAAAGTTTACAGAACAAATTCTCCTGGTTAGTAATACAATTCTCCTTGGACCTTTTTTTTTTAATCTTTGTAAATTTTTTGTTAAAATTTCTTACAGTTAGATTTATGTCACTAGAAATTAAAAACACTTTTATTAATCAATTGATATATGTCACTTCTTCATTAATAGAAGTTTTTTTTCTCCTAGAAAAGTTGACAACTTCCAACTGATCCTTTGTCTCTACTTATTTGCTGTCATGAACTACAGTTTCATCATTCATAAAAGGAAAATATTTGAATATGAGTCACTCATGTATCATCTTTTACAGTTCTATCTCTGGACAGAATGAAAACCTCTAGATTAATAGAGACAAAAAAGTATCCTGTAAACAAAGACTAGGAGTGTAGTGTAATGATAGTGTAGTATGTAATGATAACCATCCCCATCTTCTCAGGTTTGTTTTTCTTCATAATACTTATGGTCATAAGACAAATGATGTAATTGTGTTTGATTCTATTCTCTCTTCCCTTCTAGAATGAACCTTCCAAAAGTTTCTTTGTTTTCTTCACTGCTGCTTTCTCAGTGCCTAGAATGCTGCCCACTCTATTAAGTGCCTGATAATTACTAATGGAATGAAATGAATATGTATTGTGTGTGTGTGTGTGTGTGTGTGTGTGTGTGTGTGTGTGTGTTGAAGGATTGATGGGAAGGAAGCTCATTACAAAATCATTGAGGTTAGATGTTCTTCTCTCCACTCCCTTTCACAGCAATAAGCACTACCTGGATATGGAGAAAGAGGAACAAGTTGCTTGCAATGATTGAAAAAATAGTAGAACATGCAATGTGATGGTAGATAAGCTCAGATACATAGTTCTCAATACAAGCTAGAGTTCCATTTTTTCTTGTTTGTTATTCAAAGTATATGGACTAAGAATGAAAAAAAGAATTTCAGAGCCTAAAAGGAGAGGAGATGGGAGAGGTAGTGTTTTCACTCAGGTCCCTGACTAGCTAGGCAACTGGACAGAAAACCAGTCAGTTCACCAGGTTATTGTGGTCTATCTAAATACTTACATTATTTGCTGTCATTGATAAGACACAGGATCCAGCAGCTGTTAGATCCCACCAAGAGAACTAGAGATACATGTCCAGGCACCTCTTCCATGACCCAGTTTACCTTGGGTGTTCTTATTCATTCAACACCAGCTAACATCTTCATTTAAGACTGTGTATACTTCGAGCACAATTTATTTTGTCTGTATTCCCCATATGTGGACCATTCTTAAAGCCATTAGTCTACTTTCTTACCATGCTGTCTTCCAACCAGCTGTGCCTTATTATTGTCCCACATAAATTCCCACCCTTTATTCTCAAGTTTCTGTCTTCTGGGTTCTCAGTCCTTGCCTTCTCCCTTGATCTATTTAATAACTGTTTGATGTCACAGGATTTAGATTTCTATTCCACCTTTTCCTCCAGCCTTTCTGGACCCCTTCAGCTTGCAGAGAACTCTCAGCCTTTGCGGTCTTCTCCAACATGCCTGTTCCACTCAGTCTATTCTTTAAAGGTATTCGGCTGTATAACACCAAGGTTTATGGGTGCATCATCTCCTCAACTACATAACATATTTAATTTGACTGTCTTTCATAAAGTCTGGTTCCTCCAGGAGAGCCTGGGTAGTTCGGTCAGTTAAGTGTCCAATCATGATCTCAAGGTTGTGAGATTGAGCCCCATATGAGACTCCACACAGGGTGTGGAGCCTGCTTAAGATTGTCTCTCTCCCCTCCCCCATCTCTCTCCCTCTCTCTAAAACAAAAAAGGAAAAACAAACAAACAAAAAAAAAACCCTGGTTCCTCTAATAGATGAAATAGTCATTCATCCTCAGTATATATTTGATAAATAAATGAATGAATGACAAAAGATTAGTTTTAAACACTATCTCAGGAAACTGCTATTACCTCAAAATAAGATTCATGACTTTCTTTCTGGTAGTGATGATTCTACTGGTGGTGTCAAGGGTTGGGGTGGAGGTGTATGCAGGAGTTGGGGAATGTGTTATGATGGCACTTCTCTTCCCCAGAAAGAGCACCAAAGGGAACCAGGGATGGAGTTACCATCATGTTGTAAATCTTGGGACTGTAGGAGCAGAGAAATAGAATATGGTCCCAACTGCCCATACAGATCTAGTGACAACAACTCCTCTTTTGCAAATGGGGGGTAAGAGCAACCTCACAGGAGTAATATAAAGAGGAGAGAAGGAACCAGAGAATTCATAAACAAAACCAGGTTAAGACTTGAAGCCAAATACCATAACTAGAATCTGGATATTAATTCTTCCAACTCTAGTAGGGATCAGGGAAGCAAAGTTATTTATAAGTGGCTTATCTTTGGTAACCGAAGCAGTTGTATCCTTTAGCAATATTGATATTTATTGAGCACGTATTATATTCCTGGTACTGCTGAGGAATCTTAAATATATTATATATGCAGGTAATACTATATAATTATGTTCATTTTTTTCTTCTTCTTCTTTTGTTTTTTTTGTTTGTTTGTTTGTTTGTTTCAAGTTTTTGCTTGAATTCCAGTTAGTTAACATGTAGTGTGATATTAGTTTCAGGAGCAGAATTTACTTACACATCACTTACTCACATATCACTTACACATAACACCCAGTGCTCATCTCAACAATGTTCATTTTAAAGATAAGGAATCTGAGGCACAGAGAGGTTAAGTTACTTCTTCGAGTTAAAATAGCAAGTAACTAACTAGAGGAGGCAGCATGTGAACCTGGGTGGAATAGAAAATTTTTGTTTTGAATGTAGATTTAAAATATATTAGGAACTAATTATAGAAAACACTAATTATAGAAAATACTAATGAGTGGCAATAAGGTAGTAACCTACTTTTCCTCAGAATTTTCTATCTGATTCCACTAGATTCCATGATTTAATGTCAAACTATAAAAATTAGTTATAGGCAAAACTGGTAACAGTTAGAATTCTGAAAATACCCAGACTATTTTTTTTAATGTTTGGGTTTGGCAAAATCTCCTAACACATTTTGCCAAGCCATTTGCCCCTTAATTTTTAAGTCCTTGAGTACTTCAAGGGAAATATAATACATTTCTGATTCATTTACACTTAACTCATCAAAACTTTGGTAAGAATTATCTTGTGGCCAAAAGCTCTTTTCCCTGTTAAGGAAGTCATGTTTCAGTGACTTCCAACTGCACCCAATACACAAAGCTCAAAATCTCTCCTAACATTCAGCAAAGCTACAGTGGGCTCTAAAACTGGAAAGCCAATCAACAACTGGGTTAATTTACAGTGGGTATCATTGGGGAAACTATAAATAGATTGTGGCTTTGTTTGAACTCATGACCTATGGTGTATTTTGGTTATGTAAGAATGAAAACAGTGATAAAAAGGAAGTATATGATAAACACTTTTGTACAAATCATCATCATCCACATCTACCTGACATGTAGTCAATTGTAAGGTATCCAAATTGCCCAAAATCAAACTCTTCAAACACAAACTAACAAAAGGACGAATATGTCTTAAAATTGCCTAAAGATGTAAAAAGAAAAAATATATATTCTTTTCACACTTAGAGGCTCAACAGTGATGTCAGGTTCTAAATATTCCAAGTATTTTGTTGATTGCTCTTTCTTTCTTCTTTTTTTTTTAAGATTTTAATTATTTATTTGAGAGAACGGGAGATAGCAAAAACCAGGGGAGGGGTAGAGGGAGAGGGAGAAGCAGATTCCCCACTGACAGGGAGTCCGAGGATGTGGGGCTTGATTCCAGGACCCTGGGATCATGACCTGAGTGGAAGGCAGATGCTTAACCAACTGAGCCACCCAGGTGCCTCAATCTCTATGTTTCTTAATGATTCCATTTTATTTATTTTATTATTATTATCATTTTTAATGATTCCATTTTAAAGGGACAGCTTTAAGGTCCTTGTTAAGGTAGTCTCTGTCACCTAGTGAAAGATCTCTTGTTTGCTTCCAAGTTTTGGCAATTATGAATAAAGCTGCTATAAACATTCATGTGCAAGCTTTTAAATGGACGTGAGTTTTCATTCAAATACTTTGGAGAGGGTGCCTGGGTGGCTCCGTGGGTTAAAGCCTCTGCTTTCAGCTCAGGTCATGATCTCAGCGTCCTGGAATCGAGGCCTGCATTGGGCTCTCTGCTCAGCAGGGAGCCTGCTTCCTCTTCTCCCTGTCTCTCTGCCTGCCTCTCTGCCTACTTATAATCTCTCTCTCTCTGTGTCAAATAAAAAAATAAAATCTTTAAAAAAAAACAAAAACAAATACCTTGGAGAGTGGTTACTTTTGTATGAAACTGCCAAAATGTCCATCCAAGTGCCTCCTTTCCTTTATAATAGCTACTTATTCAATGTTATCTTAAATTACTTTTAATATGGACATAAGAAATTGCTCAATTGAGTGAATGGCACAATTATGTGTGTGTGACACAATAGTGGTGATGCAAGACCAGCCCCTCCCCAAATCCCAGCCTCTCTTTCCCCTTCCCCAAGCATTCTTGCACTGCATCTGGAAAATTAACACATGTCTTAAATTCACTGCTTACAATTAGGTAGAAGAAAGGATATAAATGGAACCCTCTCTCCTAGCTGATTTTCAATTTAATAGCCACTTGATTTAATTTGTGGATGTAAGATATAATTATTGGACTATTAATATTTTGTATATTGAGACTGACGAAGCAATCATGCTTTTTCAACATTTACCCAACAACTACCTCCTCATATCCTATATTATGTCAAACACTGTAAATTTATTTACCCTTTGATTCATGAAACCAAATGCTATGTTTTTGTAGGACTCTTTGTTAGTCCTCTGCAAAGCAAAAATAATAATTATGATAAGTAGGGATACGGCCTACTTCACCAATTCAAAATGTAGCATTTTCTGTCTGCACATAAGCATCAATGCACTGTATTTAACATATGAACAAAAGGATTTCTGGTCTGGGTTCCATTCACTGTTCATATCAGTACACCATGTGGTTTTCTCAGTGGCATGAGATCTTGTGTAAGGGTGTGTGTTTTCTTGAAACTCCTTCCCTCTTAGTGTAGTTTCCCTTCCTCTGGCTATTCGTCTGTGACATTTGTTGGCCTCTTCTCTGACTACTGTTTAATTGTTGCGTTTCTCACATTTCCTGTGTTAATACTTCCATTCTCTCTCAAGATAATCTTACCCGTTCCTCCAAGTTCTCCTACACTGAGAAAAATCATGAATTTTTTAACTCTTGTCTCTTCTTTCTCATTCACTAGACAGAAATTACATCTGTTGACTGAAAATGTATCCCCGGAGGTAGCACATATTTAGCTGGTCTCAAATTTAACTCATTGCCTTCCTCCAGTGGTTACTTCTTTACTTCCTTCCTTGTTTCCTTGCTTTCTGGCTTCCTTCCCGCCCTCCCTCCTTTCTTCCTTCCTCCCTTCTCTTTCCTTCTTTCTTTGCTTAAATAGATAATTCATGCACACATTAAGAACAAAATTAATGAATACAAAGTTACTCCTCAGAAGCAATGGTCCTTGCCAGTGACTTGTGTATCATCTTACAGACATTCAATGCAAATTAAAGAATGTAGCTATGTATGTGTGTTGTCCATTTCTGGCACAAGCAACAACATGTGCAGACTGTTCTGCATCTTGCTTTTTCTCTTTTAACATATTTGGGAAATCAGCCCCCACCAATAACACAGACCTGATTCATTGCTTTTAATGAATATAAAATGTATACACTTATATGAATTTATAGACTTTAACTTACTGACAGATGTTTCATTTGTTTCTGATTTTTGTTACTATAAAAATGTTAAGATGAGGGGCGCCTGGGTGGCTCAGTGGGTTAAGCCTCTGCCTTTGGCTCAGGTCATGATCTCAGGGTCCTGGGATCGAGCACCATTATCAGGCTCTCGGCTGAGCAGGGAGCCTGCTTCCCCCTTTCCCTCTGCCTGCTGCTATGCCAACTTGTGATTTCCCTCTCTCTGTCAAATAAATAAATAAAATCTTTTAAAAAAATATTAAGATGAAGTTTGAAGCATGCTGTGCATTTATGTATAGGTTGAATGTATAAAAGTAAAATTATTACATAAAAGAGAAAATGCATTAAAAATTTTAATGGATACGGCTTAATTTATCTGAAATTCACATCCACCCCCTGGCCAAAATACTATTTTTTATCAATAATTTTCAGTTTTTACATATTTGATCAGGAGAAAAATGATACTTCATTATAGACTAAATTATATTTTTCATATTGTGGGTGGTTTTTAAAATTAATTGAAAGTAATCTCAAATGTTTACCTGCTTTCCGATTTGCTTGTTGGTTTCTTGCTTCCACATTTGAGTAACTTCTTAATTATTAAATATATTAGCTCCTTGTCTGAAATAGCTATTAAAAACTGATCTTTTCAGAGTTTTTCCATTTTTTTGGCAGTTCTTTTTACTATTGTTTTCACACAGAACCTGCTAAATTTTTATGACATAAAATTGATTTTGCTATATTTTTTTTAATTATGATATCTCTGATATGAGGATTTTGCTATATTTTAATTGCTTTTCTTGCCAACGTAGTACTGGATTTATGAAAAACTGCAAACATTTTCCCTTCTTGCAATACTCTGAAGTGATGTAAATAAAATTTCAGTAGGGATTACATATTTTGCCATTTGGGCCTGTTATGTTTTGTGTGAGGAGTAGGTCTTTCAATACTTCTTCTGCAGCTGTTCTACCTTTCCATTATCTAGCTCTTCTCAGGTTGATTTTGAAGAAAAATTTCACTTTAATTAGATTTTCAAATGTAATTGCATAACTTTAAGCAAGACAATATCTAATACTTCCTTTAATTCCCAAATACCTGTGATTAATCATTCAGCATATCTATTTTATGTACTTGGGTATCTACATTTTGTTGGTTATCTCATTTTTAATATTTTTTGCATTTTCAACAATTCTTAGAATTATTATATTTTTGCTGCTTTTTAAATAATTATTTTTTAAATATATAATGTATTATTTGCTTCAGGGGTACAGGTCTGTGAATCATCAGTCTTACGTAATTCGTAGTACTCACCATAGCACATACCCTCCCCAATGTCCATAACCCAGACACCCTATCCCTCCTCTCCCACCCCCCAGCAACCCTCAGTTTGTTTCATGAGATTAAGAGTTTCTTACGGTTTGTCTCCCTCCTGATCCCATCTTGTTTCATTTTTTTGCTCCCTTCCCCCCACGACCCGCCACCCTGCCTTTCAAATTTCTCATGTCAGAGAAATCATATGGTAATTGTCTTTCTCTGATTGACTTATTTCGCTTAGCATAATACCCTCTAATTCCATCCACATCGTTGCAAATGCAAGATTTTGTTTTCTGATGACTGCATAGTATTCCATTGTATATACATACAAAATCTTCTTTATCCATTCATCTGTTGATGGACATCTAGGTTCTTTCCATAGTTTGGCTAATGTGGACATAACTGCTATAAACATTCAGGTGCATGTACTCCTTTGGATCACTACATTTGTATCTTTAGCGTAAATACCCAGTAGTGCGATTGCTGGGTCCTAGGGTAGCTCTCTTTTCAACTTTTTGAGGAACTTCCGTACTGTTTTCCAGAGTGGCTTCACCAGCTTGCAATCCCACCAACAGTGTAGGAGTTTTCCCGTTTCTCCACATCCTTGCCAACATCTGTCATTTCCTGACTTGTTAATTTTAGCAATTCTGACTGGTGTGAAGCAGTATCTCACTGTGGTTTTGATTTGTATTTCCCTGATGGCGAATGATGTTGAACACTTTTTTATGTGTCTGTTGGCATTTGGATGTCTTCTTTGCAGAAATGTCTGTTCATATCTTCTGCCCATTTCTTAATTGGATTATTTGTTCTTTGGGGGTTGTGTTTGATAAGTTATTTATAGATTTTGGATACCAGCCCTTTATCTGATATGTCATTTGCAAATATCTTCTCCTATTCTGTTGGTTGTCTTTTAGTTTTGTTGACTGTTTCCTTTGCTGTGCAAAAGCTTTTAATCTTGATGAAGTCCCAGTAGTTCATTTTTGCCCTTGCTTCCCTTGCCTTTGGTGATGTTTCTAGGAAGAAGTTGCTGAGGCTGAGGTCTAAGAGGTTCCTGCCTGTCTTCTCTTCAAGGATTTTTATGGATTCCTATCTCACATTAAGGTCTTTCATCCATTTTTAGTCTATTTTTCTGTGTGGTGTAAGGAAGTGGTCCAGTTTCATTCTTCTGCATGTGGCTGCCCAATTTTCCCAACACCATTTATTGAAGAGACTGTCTTTTTTCCATTGAACATTTTTTCCTACCCTTGTTGAAGATTAGTTGACTGTAGAGTTGAGGGTCCATTTCTGGGCTCTCTATTCTGTTCATTGATCTATGTGTCTGTTTTTGTGCCAGTACCATACTGTCTTGATGATTACAGCTTTGTAATAGAGCTTGAAGTCTGGAATTGTGATGCCACCAATTTTGGTTTTCTTTTTCAACATTCCTCTGGCTATTCGGGGTCTTTTCTGATTCCATATAAATTTTAGGATTATTTGTTCCATTTATTTGAAAAAAGTTGATGGTATTTTGATAAGGAGTGCATTAAATGTGTAGATTGCTCTAGGAAGCACAGACATTTTCACATTATCTGTTCTTCTAATCTGTGAGCATGGAACAATTTTCCATTTCTTTGAGTCTCCCTCAATTTCTTTCATGAATACTTTATAGTTTTCTGAGGACAGATTCTTTGCCTCTTTGGTTAGGTTTATTCCTAGGTATCTTACGGTTTTGGGTGCAATTGTAAATGGGATCGACTCCTTAATTTCTCTTTCTTCTGTCTTGCTCTTGGTGTATAGAAATGCAAATGATTTCTGTGTGTAGATTTTATATCCTGACACTTTACTGAATTCCTGCATGAGTTCTAGCAGTTTTGCAGTGGAATCTTTTGGGTGTTCCACATAAAGTATTGTATCATCTGCAAAAGGTGAGAGTTTGAATTGTTCTTTGGTGATTCAGATCCGTTTCATTTCTTTTTTGTTGTCTGATTACTGAGGCTAGGACTTCTAGTACTATGTTGAATAGCAGTGGGGATAGTGGACAGCCCTGCCATGTTTCTGACCCAAGGGGAAAAGCTCTGTTTTTCCCCCATTGAGAATGATATTTGCTGTGGGTTTTTCATAGATGGCTTTGATGATATTGAGGTATGTAACCTCTATCCCTACAATGTGAAGAGTTTTGATCAAGAAAGGGTGCTGTACTTTGTCAATGTTTTTTCAGCATCTATTGAGAGTATCATATGGTTCTTGTTCTTTTATTAATGTATTGTATCACATTGATTGATTTGCAGATGTTGAACCAACTTTGCAGCCCAGGAATAAATCCCACTTTGTCATGGTGAATAATCATTTTAATGTACTCTTGGATCCTACTGGCTAGTATTTTGGTGAGGATTTTTGCATCCGTGTTCATCAAGGATATTGGTCTGTAATTCTCCTTTTTGACGGGGTCTTTGTCTGGTTTGGGAATCAAGGTAATGCTGGCCTCATAAAATGAGTTTGGAAGTTTTCCTTCCATTTCTATTTTTTGGAACAGTTTCAGGAGAATAAGTATTAATTCTTCTTTAAATGTTTGGTAGAATTCCCCTGGGAAGCTGTGTGGCTCTGGGCTCTTGTTTCTTGGGACATTTTTGATGACTGCTTCAATCTCCTTACTGGTTATGGGTCTGTTCAGGTTTTTTATTTCTTCCTGGCTCAGTTTTGGTAGTTTATATGTCTCTAGGAATGCATCCATTTCTTCCAGATTGTCAAAGTGGCTGCTGTGTAGTTGCTCATAATGTGTTCTTATAATTGTTTGTATTTCTTTGGTGTTGGTTGTGATCTCTCCTCTTTCATTCATAATTTTATTAATTTGGGTCCTTTCTCTTTTCTTTTTGATAAATCTGGCCAGAGGTTTATCAATCTTATTAATTCCTTCAAAGAACAAGCTCCTAGTTTTGTTGATTTGTTATGCTATTCTTTTGTTTTCTATTTCATTGATTTCTGCTCTGATCTTTATAATTTCTCTTCTCCTGCTGGGTTTAGGCTTTATTTGCTGTTCTTTCTCCAGTTCCTCTAGGTGTAGGGTTAGGTTGTGTACTTGAGACCTTTCTTGTTTCTTGAGAAAGGCTTGTATTGCTATATACTTTCCTCTCAGTACCACCTTTGCTGTGTCCCAATGATTTTGAACAGTTATATTTTCATTTTCATTTGTCTCCATACATTTTTTTAATTCTTCTTTAATTTCCTGGTTGACCCATTCATTCTTTAGTAGGATGCTCTTTATCCTCTATGTATTTGAGTTCTTTCCAACTTTCCTCTTATGGTTGAGTTCTAGTTTCAAAGCATTGTCTGAAAATATGCTGGAAATGATCCCAGTCTTTTGGTACCAGTTGAGACCTGATTTGTGACACAGGATGTGATCTGTTCTGGAGAATGTTCCATGCGCACTAAAGAAGAATGTGTATTCTGTTGCTTTGGAATGGAATGTTCTGAATATATCTGTGATGTCCATCTGGTTCAGTGTGTCATTTAAAACCTTTACTTCCTTGTTGATCTTTTGCTTGGATGATCTGTCCATTTTAGTGAGGGGTGTGTTAAAGTCCCCTACTATTATTGTATTATTGTCAATGCGTTTCTTTAATTTCGTTATTGATTGGTTTATATAATTGGCTGCTCCCATATTAGGGGCATAGATATTTAAAATTGTTAGATCTTCTTGTTGGAAAGACCCCTTAAATGTGATATAGTGTCGTTCTTCATTTCTTTTTATAGTCTTTTGCTTAAAATCTAATTTATCTGCTATAAGGATTGCCACCCCAGCTTTCTTTTGATTTCCCTTAGCATGGTAAGTTTTTTCCATTCCCTCACTTTTAATCTGGAGGTGCTTTGGGTCTAAAATGAGTTTCTCGCAGACAGTATATTAATGGATCTTGTTTTTTTAATCCATTCTGATACCCTGTGTCTTTTGATTGGGGCATTTAGCCCATTTACATTCAGGGTAACTATTGAAAGATGTGAATTTTGTGCCATTGTATTGCCTGTAAGGTGACTGTTACTGTATATTGTCTCTGTTCCTTTCTGGTCTGTTACTTTTAGGCTCTCTCTTTGCTTAGAGGCCCCCTTTCAATATTTCCTGTAGGGTTCGTTTTGTGTTTGCAAATTCTTTTAGTTTTTATTTGTCCTGGAAGCTTTTTATCTCACCTTCTATTTTCAATGACAACCTAGCTGGATATAGTATTCTTGCCTGCATATTTTTCTCGTTTAGTACTCTGAATATATCATGCTAGTCCTTTCTGGCCTGCCAGGTCTTTGTGGATAGGTCTGCTGTCAAGCTAATATTTCTACCATTGTATGTTACAGACCTCTTATCCTTAGCTGCTTTCAGAATTTTCTCTTTGTCACTGAGACTTGTAAGTTTTACTATTAGATGACAATGTGTTGACCTATTTTTATTGATTTTGAGGGGGGTTTTCTGTGCCTCCTGGGTTTTGATGTTTGATCCCTTTACTAAATTAGGGAAATTCTCTGCTATAATTTGCTCCAATGAACCTTCTGCCCTCCCTCTCTCTTTCTTCTTCTCCTGGGATCCCAATTATTCTAATATTGTTTCGTTTCATGGTTTCATGAAATTCTTAAATTCTCCCCTCGTGGTCCAATAGTTGTTTATCTCTCTTTTTCTCAGCTTTATTCTCCATCATTTGGTCTTCTATATCACTAATTTCCTCTTCTGCCTCATTTATCCTAGCAATAGGAGCCTCCATTTTTTATTACACCTCATTAATAGCTTTTTTTATTTCAACTTGGTTCGATATGAGTTCTTTTATTTCTCCAGAAAGGGATTCTCTAGTATCTTCCATGCCTTTTTCACACCCAGTTAGCACCTTGATAATCATCATTCTGAACTCTAGTTCTGACATCTTATTAATGTCCATAGCTGTCAGCACTGCCTCTTTTTTTTTGAGGTGAATTTTTCTGAATTGTCATTTTATCAAATAAGAATAGGTAAATGAGAGAACAAAATACTACAAAGGTAGCAATGACCCCAGAAAAATATACACTAACAAATCTGAGGAGACCCAGAGGGAGAAGAAAAGTGGGGGGAATATATATATATATATATATAGACTGATGTATAGAACAGAGCCACACACCTGATTTTGGGTGTGTTTTGGTCTGTTAGAAGAAACTGTCTCCCACAATTTTAAAGAAAGAAAAACTTATATATATCCAAAAATAAGGGTAAACATGATGAAGGGATGAAATATGACTATAAAGATGAAATTTAAAAAGATTCTAAAAAATGAATTGATAAGAAGTTGGTTGAAAAAAGAAAAAAAAAAGAGGAAAGAATGTGAACAGGCTGGAGACTAGAACAAAGCCATGCTGTAGATTTCAGGTACATTTTGATCTGTTAGAAGAAACTGTATCCCAAAATTAAAAAAAAGAAAAGAAAAGAAAAACCTATACATATACAAAAACATAAGGTTAAATACAACGAATGAATAGAATACAACAATGAAAAATTTAAAAGATTTTTTTAAAAGGTATTGATAAGATAAAATAGTTTAAAAAGGTTAAATAGGAAAGAGGAAAAATTAAAACAATAGAATAAGAAAAAAATAAAATTAAAAAAATTTAACTTTGAAAGACTAAAGAATCATGGGGGGAAAAGCCATGAATTCTATGTGTTACATTCCCCTAGCTCTAGAGTTCTGCAGTTCTCACTGATCAGTGAACTTGGTCTTGTCTGGATGTTCTTGCTGATCTTCTGGGGGAGGGGCCTGTTGCAATGATTCTCAAATGTCTTTGCCCTAAGTGGAATTGCACCGCCCTTGCCAAGAGCCAGGCTAAACATTCTGCTCAGTTTGCTCTTGGCAGCTTTTTTTTCCTGAACACTTTCCCTACACCTTTGGAGGATTGGAATGAAGATGGCAGCCTCCCAATCTCGCATCCAAAGGAGCAGAGAGCTCAGGACTCCACTCCTCAGTGCATCCCCAGAGAAAAGCAGTCAATCCCTCCCATCTCCCTGGTCTCCAGCCGCACTCCGAGCTCACCCAGCCTGTGACTGAGTGTTTCTGTCTCTGGTGCATGGCCCTGTTTGGAGCCTCCCAACCCAGCAGATTCCTGCAGCACGCTCCCATGCTGCTCTTCCTGGAGGAAGGATTTGCCACTTGTGGGTCCCTTCTCAAAGACCAGTGGCCCGACTGTGCCTCAGATGACAGTTTAAGGTAACTCTGATACATTCAGACACCCCTCGTCTTTTTGTGACCCCACGGGTCCTAAGACCACACTGTCCCCGTGAGGGCTCCCCCCCTCCCCCGCTTAGCCTCTGGAGCAATGTCGCTCAGTGGAGCAGACTTCTACAAGTTCCGATTTTGTGCTCTGCTTCTTCTTGCCGGGAGCTGGCCCCTTCCCTCGTGGTCTGTCTTTCTGTATATCACCTCAGATTCACTTCTCCGCATGTCCAACCTTCCAGAAAGTGGTCGCTTTTCTGTTCCTAGAATTTCTGCTATTCTTTTCTTCTATCTCCTTTTGAGTTTGTAGATGTTCCAAATGGTTTGATAATTATCTAACTGAACTCCTGGGACCTGATGATATTTAGATCTCCTACTCCTCTGCCATCTTGCTCCTCTGGCGAAATAATTCTTTCAGAGATCCTCAGCAGAAGAATTATGTCTTCTTTTTCTAGTCTCACTCTATGGGTCTCAACTTCCCTTGTTAGAAAGCTTGGAATTACCCAGGACTATGTCCCTCATGCTACACATCCAATTTTTCATGAAATGTTACTGATTTTATCTTAGAAATATTTCCTGAATTGGATCTTTCTCTGTTTCCACTGTCTCTGTGACTCTCATCATGTCTCAAAATTCCTGTAGCAGCTATTTATTATTCTGCATTCCCAAATTCTTTCTCTTCCCTAGTTTGGTGCCAGGTATCTTTCTAAAAAGTAAATTTAATTTTCTTTCTCTTCTGTTTACAAGCCCATCCAGCTTCTTACTGACCACAGTGTAGAGTTCCAGCAACTAACCATGATCTTCAAGGCTCATCACCATCTGCTCTGTAGTTAGTCTCCTCCATCAGCACCCTCCGATCTTGTCACAGGGAACTTATTGTTTGCTGTCTACAAATCTATTTTCATGACACCAGGGCTGTAAACCCTCTGAGTTCTCCACTCCATGGCTAATTGTCTGCACTGTCTGTTCCACTTATTTAACAGTTAGCTACAGGGACTGTATGTTGAAGTTTTATAGACTTTTTAAAGAATTTTTTTTATTTTTATCAAAAATTGTATTTTATCAGATACTTGATTAAAAAGGGAAAAATTATTAAAAGGTTTGTATTCAAACAAACAAACCAACAGAAAACAGAGAATCCCCATGATTCTTCTCCCAGAGGGAACCGTTTTAACTTTTTTGTTCTGTTATTACTACTATTTACCTCCATTTTTAAAGTATAACTCTATGTAATGACTTTCTATTATGGAACCACTTCTCTTCCCTGCATCATTTCAAAATAATTATATCACTTTTTTATTAGGTAAAGATCTAATACATTGTTGTTATAATGTGAATGTTAAAATGGACACTGTGTGATATATGTATATCACACTTTTCATATCATGGCTATTGTGAATAATGCTGCAATGAACATGAGAATACAGTTATCTCTTTGAGATAATGATTTTATTTCCTTCCCATGTATACCCAGAAGTTACTAGATTACTAGATTATATGGTAGTTTTATTTTTAATTTCTTCAGGAACTTCCATATCCTTTTCCATAGTAGCTGCACCAGTTTACATTCCCACCAACAGTGAATAAGACTTCCCTTTCTTCACATCCTTGCTATCATTTGTAATTTCTTGTTTTTTTTAATAATAGACATACAACAGGTGTGAAGTGACATCTCATTATGGTTTAATTTGCATTTCCCTGATGGGCAGTAATGTTGAACAACTTTTCATGTACCTGTTGGCCATTTATATATCTCCTTTGGTAAAATGTTTCATTTCTTCAAACTTATTTCACCATGAAATCCTTTCCTCATGTAAACTTTTTTTTTTTTTTACATTCTAATAATTTGAGAAGCACTGGCTAAAAATGTGTTTCAAATAAGCCAAAGAGGAAAGCAGGAATTTGGCAGAAGAGAAGGCCCAGGGAATAAGAGTTCCTGGGTGAAATCTAACTTGCTTATGGGGTCAGTAAAAAGCGATTCGAGACTTGGGGGCAGAAGCCAGGAGCCAGAAATGGAAATATCTTCCATCTCCCAGGGAGCTAAGGAAGCTGAATGGAGAAATACACTCAACCCTGGAACCAGAGTGTCAAAGCAACCTGTTCATATTCCTAAAGTAATCCCAAAGACGTTTCTGTGAGGAGCTGTGATTCACACCAGCTCCAGAAACTATTTCAGTTTGGTAGTCTGAATGTCATTGAGTTTCAACCAAGTCAAGTCAATTAGTGAAAGAACAGGAATAAGAATGCTTGTCTAGTGTCAGCCAGGAGGCCTGAGGAGACTTTAATTATCTTAGCATAGCACTGTTGTGCTCTGTAAGCCAGGGCTTTGGTTTTGTTTGCTTTGCTTTCATATTTTATTTCGATTTGTTTTTCTCATCGACTTCACTAGTAAAATCTTCTGAAAACGACTTGTCTACCTGGAAATAAGAGGGAGATATAGATAGATAGACAGATGATTGATAGATAGATAGATAGATATAAATATTATATTATATTTATATATATAATGTATGTATATATATATATATGTTGGGGTTTTTTTTTTGACAAACTGACTTCAGAAATACTAATGTATGTGGTGGCGTTACCAATGGACTTACCAATTTGATTCCCCTTAAACTGGTAGAACTCTGGAATATTCTTGTAGTAAATCTTAGAGATTTGAATGATTAAGAAGAGTTATCTGTCTGTCTCCCACAGCAGATGATTTTCTTTATGTTTCCTGCTAGTTGGTGGACAAAGTACACACTGACACCCTCAGTTAAAAAGTATGTAGCCGTCAAATATTATTCTACCTACACTGTGTAACTGTAAGTTTCTTACAACATTTCTACATGTTATAACCTGAGATACAATTTCTCAACACGGAATATGTATTTTTAGTGTGAGTCACACCTTTATGTACCACATGTATTTAAGAAAGTCTAAAATAGAGGAACATATTTATCTCTCTGTCAATAGACGTCACAGAGTTTTTTAAAAAAAATACTCATACTTTTGGGGAAAGAACCAAAAAATGGAATACCTTTTTAAGTATAATAAGACTCTTGGAAAAATTATCCAATATAAGAAGAAAATTTTTTAAAAAAATAAGCCACACAACCTTCAATTTAAAACATACTAGTTTGATTTCCAATATAGAATTTGTGTTCATATCTTTATTTAGCAGCATTACTGTTGTTTTTTTCCATTTGCTGTCCTCATAATTTGGTAGTTAACCTTCTTGTTTTTTAAAAAGAAGTTCTGCCAAAATATGCTGAGCAAGTTGTTTGTTTCTAAGCCCTGAGAAATCAAAAGTAGCAAGTAAACTTTATTATTATGACATTTTAATTATGAGTGCATTTATGTATTTTTTCTTTTGATCTTTGAATCATTTCATGATTCTGGACCTTAAATTTGTAAACTTGGGGGATTATCACTTAACTAAAGAGTAATCCTAACCCATGTTTATATATAAATAAAGTTATATAAAGTTATGCCCCAATTTTTCAAAGTAACATTAACACTTTACATTTATGTCGTGTCAGGGTTTTCATATATATAATTTCACCCACTACCAAATAGCCTGTGATCCTACCAGGTCAAACATTGCTCTCCCCCACGCTTCTCCTCCCCTTTGGTTTGTTTGTTTGCTTATTTGTTTGTCTTTTACAAATAAGGAAACCGAAGCTTACAGATGGAAAGTGAAGCCTCCAGAGTTGTACAAATAGTAGGTGGTTTCTCTAGATCTAAAGCTAAAAATTTCATCCTGCTTTCCATGACACTGGGCTGCCTCTTTTTTTTGTTTTTGTTTTTTGTTTTTTGAGCTATATCCTCACAAAGGCTTTGCCTTTAAAATGTGAATTTAAGGGGTGCCTGGGTGGCTCAATCTGTTGAGCACTCGACTCTTGATTTCAGCTTGGATTGCAATCTCAGGATTGTGGGATGGAACTCCGCTTGTTGGGCTCAGCTCTGAGTCTGCTTGTCCCACTCCCTCCCTCTCTGCTCCTCCCCGTACTGATTTGCATGTTCATTCTCTCTCTCTCTCTCTCTTTCTTTCTAAAATAAATAAATAAATAAAATCTTTGGGGGAAAAAAAACAAAATAAAATTGGGTGTCAACAGTTAATAAGTGGTATAATTGTGAACAATTTTAAAAGTAGCCACCCAGGCACCCTAAAAGTATAAAAAATTAAATGTAAATTTAAAATAAGTGGATGGAAATAAATAACAAGAATCTCCTCTTGTAGCAAAACCTCATTTCAAAAACGTTATGAAGGCAGTGGAAAAAAGGTAGAGGATCTCATACCAGGTGAGCAAGCAACTCCAAACCTATAACATAAACTCAAAAGTAGGGCTAATAGAAGAGGGGATGTTATGTCCTAATTTATTCCTATTTAAGGATTCAGTAATTCATTTATTTATTCAACAGATAGTCATTGAATACTTACTAGTGACAAGCACTGTACTAACTGCTAGAGAAACAATCTTGAAGAAAAGAAAAGAAAAAAATTGTCAATGTCATGAACCTTATGTTATGGAGAAACAATTGTCAAGAAATAAATAAATTAGTAACACACATAGTATGTTGAATAGTGATAAGTGCTTTAGGAGGAGAATTAATAAATTAATTAATAAAGCAGGCAGTGGGGTGAGCCATATTCTGGGAAGGTGAGAATTGCAATTTTAAAGAGTGCAGTTGGGGGAGGCCTGACATATAGGACAGGATTTGAATGGAGGGAGTAAGAGAAGGAGCCATTCCAAGAGGGAACAGCTAGTGCCCACATGTAGGAGACTGTTAAAAGTTCCACAGTAAACATATTAATAACAGAATTTCAGTGCATTTAATTTGTTCTTAATACTTATATGTGTGTGTAGACATAATACTGAGTATAACTGAATAAGCTGTTATAATTGATTTTTATTTTCTTTATTATTTTATTGAGGTATGGTTGACAAATAAAATTGTAAAATATTTAAATGTAAAACATATAACATGATGATTTGATAGAAGTACATATCGTGCTAAGACTTCCCCACATTGAAGTCACTAATTCGTTAACATATCCATCTAATGATTAGAAATGATTCAAATCCAAACAGGTGAATTTCTTTAATAAGTCAAATTCTCTAATTTGTCTGACTGATTTCCAACAATCTGGGAAAGTTATATCTTAAACTCCCCTAGATTGTCTCAGCTTTTGTTTTAGTCAAGAACAAAGTGCTGAAATGGGCTCTATTCCAGGTATTTTAAATCTTTAAGTACTATTGATGTCAGCTGGGGGTCACTGTATTCTTTGAGATTTATCAACGATTAGTTTAAACTCTCTCTCCTATATTCCCTGGAGGTCTTTCATCTCCCTAAATTCTAGGTAGTTTGTGATCTCCCTCAGTTTTTCTACAGCTCCCTGTCTCCTCCAAGTTTCCCTTCCCAGTTGTGGTTCATTGAATCCCATGAGCTGTTCTCTTCCCAAACATCCCCCTCCCTCCAAAACTCCCATGGCCAGATGTGGTCCCCAGACAATATCCACAGTAGGAATTTGTGTGTGCAAGAGAATCTATTAAGTCTGGTGAGGTTAACTTGCATCACTTCACAACCCTCATTACTAGGGAATTGTTTGACCCCAGCATTTTCCTGCAGATTTCTATGACCACTCACCTCTTCACTGAAGCACTCTGTTCTTAGTCCCTCCTGTCTTGCTCCACATCTATCTCCTTTCTTATGTGCTCTCCTTCATGCCAAAATTTCCATTTATTTTCTTGGTGCAGAAAAGTTCATATTTCTTTTTGTTTTTCTCTCTGTAATTGTCCCTTAAGTTTTTCATATTTTCACGTTTATAGTAAGTATAGATAGAGTCATCTGGAAATTATACACCTCCTTTTGTACAGTCAGTTTTGAGTTTTAAAAATCATTTTTCCCTCCTGTACATTTACTCTAAGTCTTCAAAACAAAGTTTATTGTTATTTGTTGTTGTTGTTTTACAGAGCAGAAATCTAAAGTGTAAAGAAGTGTTTTGCCCAAAGCCACACAGCTGGTTCTAAGTTTATCTGTTCCCAAGGTCAATGCCCTGCGTGAAGTCAGTGGCATCATGTAGCAAAGCCATGGTCTTGCAAAATAAGCCAATTCCTTGGATAGGATTCTGGAAGAGGATACACTCTTATATAGTGAAAGTGCATCAGGAATATTTTGAGCAGGTCATGGGTAGTGTAAAGAAACTGGATTCATTTTAGGCAAGTGTAGTTAGCATAATGAAGTGATGAAGAGTCCTCATGTATGATAAGAAACTTTTTAAAAATAGGAGCTCTTAATGTACCAAAGTTGTAGTGGTTCATTGATATAATCCAAGAGTGTAAAGTCAGAAATCCTGTGAATAGTATGAAAGTTACTTTTCCAAATTCATCACTGTATATTGAAATTAGTATGTGGCAGTTGATGTAAAGCTTCAGAATTTACATTTTGATCCAAATTTAAGGAATATTATATTACATGGCAATTAATAGCACTGGTAGTCTTATTAGTCCAAACAGGGCCATGGACTTTCACTGCATTTCTAAGCCTTGTTTTTTGTTTTGTTTTGTTTTGTTTTGTAGAAGGGTGGGAGGGGATAGGGTCAGAGGGAGAGGGAGAGAGAGAATTGTAAGCAGGCTCCATGCCCACATGAAGCCCCATGTGGGGCTCAAACTCACGACCCAGAGATCATGAGCTGAGCTGAAATCAAGAGTCAGACACTTAACCGACTGAGCCACCCAGGGCCCTGCCTTTAAAACAGTTTTGATTAAGGTTCAACATTATGACACATAAACTAACTTCTACAAATAATGTTCCCAGAATGAATTCACTGATCTGATCTCTAATTCTTATGCTTTTATATGCTATAATCAGATAAGAAATATCATTTTTTCCTAGTTAAATATTTTACTTTAATAGATATTTCAATACAGAAAAAAGCTGTGAGTGGCTAACATGAAGAAGATTTTAATACATTTTATGTAACATCTAGTGGTGTTGACAATGGATAATTATTGTGAAGTTAATTCAGACATAACAATGAACAGTGATTTCTAGCATCTGGTTATTTACTAGCATATCCTTAGGGTGTGAAATGCTTGTGGGTTATCTTGTGCCAGCAATTAAGCCAAGACATCCTTTGAAGTAAATTATAAATCTCAAACCTGAAACACATTTTCTCTAAGTCAGAGGCAATATTGAGTATCTAATGATGCATAACAAATTACCACAAAATTAGTGGCTTAAAACAACAGGCATAGCTTATCTGGATTCTCTCCTTCAGGGTTTCCCACAGGCTGCAATTAAGTCATCAGTTAGGCTGTGGTCTCATGTGAAGGCTCCCCTAGGGAAAGATCCATTTCCAAGCCAATGTGGTTGTTGGCAAGATTCAGTTCCTTGAGGGTTGCTGACCTAAGGGCCTCAGTTTCTCACTGGACATTGGCTGGAGGCCACTCTCAGTTTCATATGGCTTCTCCATATGGCAGCTAGCTTCATCAAAGCCAACAAGCCTTTGATGTTACTATCTCATGTCATCTAATCACAAAAGTGACATTCTGCTACTTTTGGAATAGCCTGTTTATTAGAAGCAAGTGACTAGGCTAATGCAAGCTCAAGGGTAAGGGATTAGACCCTGGGATCATCTGGGACCATCTTAGTGTTTTGTCAGCATAGAGACAATGAAAGATAAAACTTACGTCATGTCAATTATAAGAGGAAAGTCATTTTCACTCTTTCTACTCTTTGGCAATAGCCAAGTAAGATTAATTTTTCAATATAAGTAGGATAATAACATACTATAAAAGTAGCAAATACAACCAGGCATACCACAGATGCCTAATAATGGTTGGTTGGTCAGTTGTCTTTATAAGCTGTGATTCAAGATTTTAGAAGTTATCCAGTAACCATAGTCTAAAAGCCATTTACCTCTTTTGATAGTCTCTCATTATCTTTTTGTTTTTGTTGTTGCTGTCGTATCCTGCTACAACTCATCTTTCAACTTTGACAAGGTCTGTCTTTCTGTCTCTTATTTTCTGTGTTTACATCATTGTAAACTTTTTGAAAACATCTCTTTCTTATATCATAGGAATGGTAAAAATGTGTATGAGATAATGAGATGTATGTGCAATAAGGCTAAGCTCAAAAAGATGAGACACTATATAAACACAAAAATCTAGAATATCATAGAAGGTACAATAAAAGTAATATATACTTGAAATCACTTTAAAAGTATGATGATAGTGAATCTCAAATGCAATGCATACTTGGGTCTCTATTCTGATGTTGCTTACCTATGTATAGTTTGGTAGAGTGACCTTTAAAAATGATATCTGAGAGGAAAATACAAACTAACCACTGTGTGGTCATCAGAAGACAGTGTGCAG
Organism: Ailurus styani; assembly: GCA_002007465.1. Lineage (NCBI taxonomy): Eukaryota > Metazoa > Chordata > Mammalia > Carnivora > Ailuridae > Ailurus > Ailurus styani. The sequence continues at coordinate 521,439 of LNAC01000711.1, forward strand.
CCAGGAGTTTACACCACACACTCACTACCACCGCAGGGTACAAAAAGGGCTGAAGCTCTTGATGCTCTGCTCTTGGTCACTCTGGGGACAAATTCTATTAACAGCTTTGCTTTCAGTCTGATGTTGGGTTGCAAGTACTGAACGCTGACTTGTCCCTAGTAAGGGGTTTTACTATGTCAACATTCTAATTAGCATCCACATGGAAGGTGCCTGTTATTGTTGGCTTAGTTGCCTCTGTAATCCTGACAAACCATTCGACTGAAGAGTACTGTTGATGTAGTGTATAGCAGGCTGTGGCTTTCTTTGAAAGGGTATATTAAAGCCGGATCCAGATTACAAATGTTTAACCTGGCAAATAGCACTATGACCTCTAAAACAAATATTGTGTCATTAATATAGCAGTGTCCACAGATGGGATTGGCAACCTAAAATGTGCTGTCTGTAAACATTTTCAAATTATATTTGAGGTCCTTAATTAACCCTATTAAGCTTACATATTGAAACAACCAGCCAATCAGTATGAAAGAACAATTGAATAAAGATAGAGATATGGTTATTTTACATACATATTATAAATTCTCTGGAGTCTGTGGTTTTAAATCAGATTTAATGTTATTTGAAAATTATCTTTCTTCCCCCAAGAGCTCAAATTCTTAACATGTCAGAACAAAATAGAAATAAGAATGATTAAATCCATCATTGAACCATAGAGTAAGTTTAGTCTTGGAAGTTACCTTACAGGTCAACTATAACAATCTCTCAACTTACAGGAGAAAAAAAAATGCTGAAATTCAAAGTGATTAAGTGACCCAGATACAAGTTGAAGTGAAAAACCACAATTGTACTATTATATTCAATACATGTGTATTAAAATTTTTGATCATGGACTTCTAAATCAATGGGTTGGAATTTTCTTTCCAGTCATGAATGTAATGGATGAAACCTTGTGTTATCTAAAATTTTACTGAAGAAATAATTTACCATTATTATGAAAATTAAATATGGTGCTAAAAGTTTAAATCCCCTATGAACAAATGTGAAGTTGTGCTTCAGTGTTTCTTTAAACAGTGTTTTTCTCTCTGTGCATCTTCCTTCCATTTGATGATCCATTTTATTTACAATACTGCAGCTACCTGAATATCTCCAGCCATCTATTATTCATAAATGCCTATGTCAGTAGAATATTATTACAATGCACTTTGCTTCAATAATGTGTCACAGTTTACATTTCCCTCACCATTCATTCCTTCATTTGTTATCCAGTCTTTAAAAGAAAAGAAACCTTCATGAGGACTTATACATTCTTAATCAAAGAATTGCCAGGTCTAAAGATCAGAGGAAGTGAGCCATGGTTGAGTGTAGAGAAGACCACTGACTTCTCTTATCAGAAACACATAAAACCCTTGACTCCCTTACATATCGCAACTTTTGGATCTCATACTGCTTTGTCTGTTTTGTGAATCAGTTTGAACAGCAGTCATGGCATCACGTTATTTCAAATATCATTGAAGAGGCAGCCCTTGGGAAAAATTTTCCAGAGAAACAGTTTCCTCCTTGAGCATCCCCCATGCTCTCTCTGAATCTGCTTCTCAGTATTAGCTATAGCAAAACAAACAGCCAAAAACCAAAACCAAACAAACAAACAGGAAATGAAATAACAAAAATAAAGTCCCTGCCTACAAGGAGGTCTCCATTTAGAAGGAAAAACAGAAAACTTGACACACAAATGCACACATGCAAAGTTTGCTATAGAAGCATGAGGAGAAATTTCTTGAAGAAAAGAAATGACAAGCCAAGTGCTAAATGGTAGCATTTAACCATATGGAAACAGAGGTAAGTGATTCCAAGTACCCAGAGAAGTGTGCACAAAGGTACAGAGTCATGAAGAAGCATGGCCTGAGTTCTGAGGAGGCCAGTATTGCTAAAGATGAGTGCATTGTGGATACAGAGAAGAAGTTTGGGCTGGGAAGATGGGCAACCACCACAGTGGCCTGGTGAGCAATGCTAAACAGCTTGGATTATATCTCAAAAACAACAGTAAGATATGAAAAAACCTTTAAAAGTTATTTTCTGATTTTATAAATTTCCTGATATACATTTACTATAGAAATGTAAATAAATACAGGAGACCGTAAAGACAGAAAAATCTTTCATTTACCTATACCCAGAAAAAATCAATTTGAAATATATGTCCTTCTAGTGTATTTTCTGTTTGTATTTTTTAGGTATACATTACATTTATTATATTAATTAAATCATTTAAGTCTTGTTTTATTCTCTTTATGTATTTGTGTTTTACTTTCCGTTAAATATTTGTTGAGACCATAATTTTTAACATTTTGGTTTGGCTTACCCATCAAATTATTTCATTACCCAATTATTGTTGGTTACTGTGTTGTTTTCAATATGTTACCATTATATATAAACCTAACCCCTACGCGATTTGGGAGCTTTCTAGCCTTGTAAGATCTTGGTAAGTGTGCTCAGATGACTGCTAACTGGATGGCCTGTGGAAGACTGAAACCCTCCCCAAATTCCTATGAATTCCTGGGATTCTTTTGCTCTCAGAGCAACAATTCTGCAAATGTGGTCATCAGAGGTTTTGCAAGGTCAAAACTATTTTCATTGTATTATTAAGAAATGATGTGCCTTTTCATTTTCCTTGTTTCATGAGGGTGAAGTGGAGTTTTCTGTGTGCTACAGACATGAGATGACGGACAGCATCCTTCTCATGGTAATGGAATGTTTGGTTATACTGCTTGGCTTTTAAAAAACTTTCAGGATTAATTTTGAATACATAAAGATGAATAGATGTAACACAAAGAAATAGTAGCCCGTTGGGGTCTTCAATATTTTTTAAGTGTATAAGGGCACATAATACGAGAAAATATGAGAACTGCTCTTTTAGTGCAACAAGACATTTTCCAAAGCAAGAAAATTCTCTAAGAGTTAATAGGGTGCCAGCTCTCAATTAAGAGTTTTTTCCATATCAATACATAACTACTCTTTGGATGATTAAAATTCCTAATATCTTAACTTTGAATAGAAGTAAAGAATGGAGGGTGTGGCATATTCATATTTCTGCTTTAGAAAATTAGTGGAGAATATGTTAGAAGAATACGCGGAGTCCAGTTAGGAGGCTATTATGTAAATCAGGTGAGAGAGGATGAAGCAACAACAGTGTGACTGCAGTGGAACTGGATAAATGAGATGTGGGAGACATTGAATCCCACCTTTATTAGCTTTATTTCACAGATGAGAAAACAAGAGGCACAGTGGTACTGGCCAAGGTAGATTTTTAAATGGATCATCTGGACTTTAAACAGATGCCAAATCTGTTGTCCTTTCTGCTATACCACAACTCAAGACCTCATTGTCCCTGAGAAAATACATTTATTGTTGACCTGAACACAAAGGTGGATAATAAATCTAACAACTCACTGTTTCCAGGGCAGCTTCGTCACTTTTCTATAGCTCTCTCTAATATATTCACTTACAGAAGTTACCTTCATGGCCCAGTGAGTTTGGTGTAGTTCTCATTCTTCCTCTGTCCCACTCCTTCGCCCTCCTTTTCTTTTCTTTCTCTCTCTCTCTCTCTCTCTCTCTCTCTCTCTCTCTCTCTTTTTTACTTATTTGTTATTGTAACTGCCCATGCAGTGGTACTAGATTATACTCATAAGTGAAATACATTGGCTTTACATATAGAAGCTTCTTAACACTTCCTTGTAATTTGTGTTGCCATTTTGTTTCAAAACAGCTATGTCTACCCTTGGAGATCACAGTCTTTTGCAGAATAAGACAAACGAGTAAGAGTGCCTTTGTTTAGAATTTTTCTGTAGGAGTGCTAATTATGAGTTCTGGAAGCTCTCAGAGCTACAAAGTCCCCTCCAAATATTAGTTTGTGATTTCTTGGTAAGCATAGTTCCCTGCAGCAGTATGGAAGCCATTGGTTTGACTTCAACTTTATGAAGATAACAAAAGACATTAGGTCATGTCCATAGAAAACTAAGTGCTTGCCATCCCTGCTGCCCTTTTGGAGAAACATCTTCCTCTGAAATCTTAATTCCACAGTCATTGTTTCCACTTAATTATTTCAATTTTTATTGCATGTTTTTCCATTGAATTATTAATAGGAAAAGGGAAACTATGAACTGCTCTACACTTGTTCTGAAGAATGAACTATAGTAAATAGAGTTCCATAAACTATAATGGCTTTATGTCCAGCTTCAATAAATTTTATAGTTAGTAACATTCTATATGTTGGAGATGGAGAATTTTTTTAAGTGTTCAATGATTCATTAGTTGCGTATAACGCCCAGTGCTCATCACCACATGTGCCCTCCTTAATGCCCATCACCCAGTTACCCCATCCCCCCACGCTCCCCTCCCTTCTGTAACCCTCAGTTTGTTTCCCAGAGTCCAGAGTCTCTCATGGTTTGTCTCCCTCTCTGATTTTTTCCCATTCAGTTTTCCCTCCCTTTTCCTATGGTCCTCTGCACTATTCCTTATGTTCCACATCTTAAATGTAGTTTAAATTGTCTATTTTGGGGACAAACGAAAGAAAATACTTTTAAAGAATCACAAAAGTCAAAGGATTTCGGAGAGGAGAAACGTGTTTCATTCTTACTTAAGACATTCTATTCTTCAGGCTCTCTCATGCGCAAGTGCTTGCCCTGAGAGCTACACAGTGTCATATTTCTCGGCATGAGTAATCACGGAAAGTATATATGCACCAACACTGGAAGTAAGTTCAGCTTAAAACGAGGCAGAATCAACAGGGAAATGAGAAAATTGGGACGTTTTCTAATTTTATGATACTGTTGAACATATTGCCCAATGAGAACTCTGTATATTATGAGAAAAATCAAGACTGAAAAGGCAGAAATAATTTTTCATAGGGATAAATGCATTTAGCCTTTTCCACAGATCACCCTCCATGTCAAAATTTCTTGATAATTTTCCAGAATGTTCTTCAGATAGATTTTTCTGTTTTAATACAATCACATTTTACCTCAGATCCAATTGTTCATGGTCCAACTTCTTGTGTTCTAAATGAATACTTCATTAGCTTCAGGATAAAATCTTATTTCCCATGTAGACTACCTCCAGAGTAAAAATTGAAGACATATGAATACCAGAAATGCTGTAGTTTAGAACAAAATTCCATCTGATCCAAGAGTGTATAGTAGAACCAAGAAAATTGTTGTAAAAGTGGTCACTTTTCATGTCCTTCACCTGACACATGGACTTATGTTATAAAAATATTCTTAAGTTCCCTTAGAATGTGTCCAATATCCATGCCAGTGGCAAAGAGGGCAGATTGAAGAGAAATTAGAAATGATCTTGGATAGCTCATCATGAGCTATAAATATATATAACAATAGGATTATCTCAAGCATTGCATGATTCTTTTCAGATTTTGAGGCAAATTTTTAAAGTTGCAAAAATTTATAAGACATAAGTCTCCCAACTTTGTTTGGGAAAGATGTTCATAGAAGTTCTGATTATTCCACATCAAAAGGAATGAAATCTTGCCATTTGCAATGATGTGGATGGAACTAGAGGGTATTATGCTAAGCGAAATAAGTCAATCAGAGAAAGACAATTATCATATGATCTCTCTGATATGAGGAATTTGAGAGGCAGAGTGAGGGGTCGTGGGGGGTAGGAAGGGAAAAAAATGAAACAAGATGGGATCCAGAGGGAGACAAACCATAAGAGACTCCTAATCTCACAAAACAAACTGAGGATTATTGGGGGGTGGGAGGGTAGGGATAGGGTGGATGGGTTATAGACATTGGGGAGGGTTTGTGCTATGGTGAGTGCTGTGAAAGGTGTAAGCCTGATGATTCACAGACCTGTATCTCTGGGGCAAATAATTAAAAAAAAAGTTCTGATTATTCCAGTTTGAGCTACACATGGGCTCTGTGGGGGAACAAACTTGGTCCTGGAATAGAGGGGTTGAAATCACACTCACCAATATAGGACAGACTGTATATTTACTCATTTGTATGTTTATTTTTTATCTTTACACTCCAAAATGTACACGTTGGGGCAAGGACTTTATCTTCCTTGTTCACTACTAGAGATTACCTCCCAGTATATATAGCAGGTGCTTCACAGCTATTGCTTAATGTAATAGATACGCTGCTTTTCCACTTAGGAACTTAAATTCTTTGCTTCTCTACCTATTTTCTACTTCTAAGGTTTATTTTTATTTTCATTAGCATGCTCCTCCCATTCTACATGATAAACACAAATTGAGAGTTGTCAAAGGCACTTCATTCAATGAATGAATTGTTTAGATCACTTCACTAGCCATTGTTTTCTAGATCATGAGAAATACTCACTGCTCCCCTAGAGAAGCTTCTGATGGGCACCGAGACTATGTCATTTCCTTGGATGTATGTAAAATACATTGCATCTTCTTCCTCATGAAGGATGTTCTCAGTTCAAATCATGGACTTTGCATAACCGTGACTCTTACCATGACCTCCTGAGAGCCTTGTTCTTGGTAACATGGAAAAGTTTTGTAGCCCTTTCCAAAACTAGGAATTCTTCCACTGACCTTTCAACCCAGAACAAAATGTACTTTCTCGTATTGTCTATATTCGAAGTCCACTATTTAATTATTATCATAAAACTGCTTACTTACTTACTTATTTCAGGACGTATTTAAATGGGCAACACCTACGATCTCATGGAACATAGATTCTAGGGGAGGTTGATAAGTAGATAAATAAAGTTGTAAGTAAGAAAGATAGCATATACTGAGAGGGCTCTACAGAGAATGAAAATAAGGTAGCACAATAAAGAGTGGCTTGTAAGGGATCAGAGAGGTGGCTTTAGAGCTCAGATCTGAATGACATTGATAAACCAGCTCTCTGCAATTTGGATTCTCTCAGATGCAGAAGGTCTTATCAGACCTTCTTCAGGAACACACTTGGTGGTAGAAAGACTAAAATACATACATACATACATACATACATACATACATACATACATATATAAATTTTAAAAAGGCAATGTGGCTGGTGCACCTCAGGTGAGAAGGAGAGTTAACTAGTGTGATAGTGTGAAGTGTGAGGATAACATGAGCCAGATTATGCAGGCACGTGTCAGTAAAACAGAGCATGAATTTTATTGTGAGTGAAGGGAAGCATCCCTAGGGTCCCATGCAAGGGAATATGTAATCAAATTTGGCTTCTTAATTCCCTCCCTCCTACCATGCATCCTTCACTCCTTTCTCCTTTTTTTTTTCCTTCCTCTGTCCTGCCCGTCTCTCCTCCTGTCTCACCCTCCCTTCTTTCCTCATTTCTCCCCTTTCTCTCCCCTACCCTTTCTCCCTATGTTTCCTTCCTCCTTTTACTTATTTTTGTCTGTTTATTTCGTAAGCATTCTGACTGCTCTGTGGGGGATGGAATGGGCAGAAGACTTTGCAGGCTGCCTTCATGTTCCTTCATTGATTTCTGGCATATAGAAGCACTTAATGCAGTAAAAATATTGAAAGACTAGAACAATAAGATGATCTTATAAATACTGTTTAAACAACAGCACATGACTGTCTGTCCTCTTCACTCACCACGTGCACTTTCAGCTACACCAAATGCTAAAAATGACGTGCAATGTGTGCTATCCTGCGTGTTTCCCCACCACAATATCCTTCAAGGGGACATGAATTTTTGTCTGCTTGTTGTAGTGGTATATTCCCAGTGTCTAGGAAAGTTTGTGGCACACAGTGGAGGCTCAGTACATAATAACTGAATTCACAAGTAATTGTTTTTGTTCTTTACCTTTCTGAACCTTCTTTCCACTTGCCTCCGGCACTCTTCCAATAGTCTTCCCATTCTTTATACCACTTCACCCCCATTTGGTAGATTCTCTAATTTTCCAAATGGGGGTGAAGTGGTACAAAGAGTGGGAAGACTATTGGAAGAGTGCCCCTGCCTCCCATCCCATGACATTTCCTGACAATGCTACATCAAATCATGGTGTCCTTTGCATTTGTGTATTAAGATTTCCATCAGCTTACGTAGCAAAAGAATGTGTTTATTTTTCATAGAGTTTGTTTTTTTATTTTCAATAACCATTATTTTTTCTTTATTTTTATTTTAACCTCCTTTCTACAGATATCTCTCTTCTAACCATTTTCTGAGATTCTTCTCTTAAACTTTTTTTTTCTCCACTCCAGTTGAGGCCAGTGGCTTCAAAAGGGTTTAATTAGTTCCATGTTTTCACTAGGAAGCCCCTTTCCAGAGGTAGTGATAACAGAAATACCAAGGCATCATTGTTAATATGCTTCATTCTATCTGGAGCCTTGCTAGAAAAGTCTCTATATAATTCTATACTGTAATTCTACTTTAATCTTAGGCAACTGTCAAATCAACTACCTATAAGATGTTTGCAGCTCAAGAGGTGTAGCTGTAGTGATGATTAGGGAGTTAAATTATTCAAGGAAGCTGTTTATTTAAGCAATTAACCCTAAAAGAGTTTTATCTTAAAATAGCGACACCTATAGTATGCTTACTATATGCAGGTTATTATGTTCATAATGAATAGGTGTGTATGTATGTGTAGGATAGCAGAAGAGAGAATTAAAAAGTTGAAATACAAGAAATATATCTGTGGAGAAATACTCATTGAATTAAATTTCTGTAATAATTGGTGGAAGTTGAGGATGGAGTTATTCAGGCTTTCAGGGTAGAATTAAGAAAATGAGAGCACATGCGTGGGGGGAAGGGCAGAGGGAGAGAAGAGAGAATTCTCAAGCAGATACCCCAGTGAGCACAAAGCCCAATATGCAGGTCTGGATCCCAGGACCCTGAGAGCATGACTTGAGCCAAAATCAAGAGTTGGATGCTTAACTGACTGAGCCACCCAGGCACCCCAGTAACCAATTTTTATAAGCCACATGACTATACCATAAGATGTATTGGGAGGTCCTACTGGGAAGCAGATGAGCAAAAATCTGATGGAGTGGAATATGTGGAACATAAGCAATGATCTGGGGAGAGGGCCAGGCCCATGCCAAGAAGGGATCAGCTGTTCTAAATCAGTAAGACCAACAGATACATTTGAACTTGGGATCAACTCAAGCTAAAGTCACTACTTGAGGTCACTGTGTTGATAGGAGAGGATGTAATAGCAGGAGGATTAATTCATCAGTATTGTTGAGATGCTTCCCCCTGCCCCACACATACACCCTTTAAGAATCCTAGAAATTGTTTTAGGGATAGTGAGGCAGTACAAGCCGATGGAGAGGTGTGGACACTAGTCCTGGCAAACATCTGAAATAAGCATTAGAAATGAAGGTAGGAATCCAGTCAGACAGAATGATCCTAATTATTGTGGATCAGGCAGAGAAACCATAGTTGATGCTCTAACAGGTATCTAGGATTGAATTCTTGTCACATCAACTATCTTTTAGGGATATTTGTTTTGGAAATAGTAGACTAGCCCCACATACGTGATCATTTCTAACTTACATCAGAATAGTGCACTGCCTTTAATCATTATCACTTCAGATGAATAGGACTACAGTACACAGAGGCTGGCATCTGAGCAAAAGGTTGATATTTGATGTGCTAAGGGACTGTTACAGAAACCACAATAATTGAAGCTATAATCTCTTCTGTATCAGTGTTGAATTATATTCCATGCTGTGAATACCCTGCTATTTTATTCACTCCACTGATAGACATTTGGCTTGTTTCTTTATTGTTATTGAGAATAATGCTGCTCTGAAGACCCCTTTACATGCTTCCTTGCACACATGTGAAATGTTTTCTCCTAAGCTAAGAATCAAATTGCTGACTTACAGGTTTTGCATATTTTGCCCTCCTCACAAGATAATGCCAGATTCTTTCCAAAGCGGTCATCCAATTTGTATTCCCAACAAAAGTAATGCATGAGTCCCTATTGATCCCCATTCCTACCTACACTTAATAGTGACAGATCCTTAATTATTTTTTCTAATCTAGTAACTGTGTAATTGTATTTCATTAGCATTTAATTTACATTCCCCTGGTTATTCTACCTACCTTATTAGTGTTAGTATTAGGTTGAGCATCTTTTAGTGTTTTGTGTGTGTGTGTGTGTCATAAAGATATCCTCCTATATTTTATTTAAACATTTTTAAGATTTACCTTTCATATTTGAGCCCTAGATCCTTTCACTTGTCTATAATTTATATTTTTACGACTTTTCAAATTCCAGAATAAAATATCTCAAAGGATGAAACTTTAAAATTCAAAGATAATGTCAATAGCTCCTTATCAAATCTAACTAATACATCAGTCTTTCCTACATTATGTGTGCAAAATGGCATCTAGCCAAGCTTGATTGCTTACAGTGACAGGGAGGTCATCATTTCAACTGTGATAAAGTTCTTGAAGATTAGCTGCTATTTGTCTCTATAATTCCCAACAATTAGCTAGAGTTTTTAATTTTTGGAGAAACCTTAAAAAAAACCATGGTTAATTGCAAACAGGCCCCGATCTTTCACACTTCCCTATGTCTACTTCCCTTGCATCTTTTCCCATCAAGGGATGGGGACTATTTCTTATCCCTTAAGTCTGGGTTGATCTTGTGACTCAGTTTGACAGACAGAAAGCACCAGAAGTGATGGTGTACTAATTCTGAGCTTTGGCATCAAGAGTCTTTGCATGCATTGCCATACTAGGAGAAGAAACACAAATTAGTATGCTGGAAGATTAGAGACCACCTGGAACCATAATAAGTCACCCCAGTTGAGCCATCCTAGACTATAGCCCAGAGCAGACCTAATAGCTAATTAATGACCCAGGAGGAATTGCAGTGATGATCACCCAAAACCAGGACTACCCATCTGAGACCAACTTGAATCGACCGACAGAATTGAAAATTAAATTAAAAAAATTGTTGTTTTAAGCCTCACTGATATCAAGACAAATTCCTTTCTTTTTTTTTTTTTAAAGATTTTATTTATTCATTTGACACAGAGAGATTACAAGTAGGCAAAGAGGCAGGCAGAGAGAGAGGAGAGAGGAGGAAGCAGGCTCCCTGCCGAGCAGAGAGCCCGATGTGGGCCTCAATCCCAGGACCCTGGGATCATGACCTGAGCCGAAGGCAGGGGCTTTAACCCACTGAGCCACCCAGGCGCCCGACAAATTCCTTTCTATGTGGCAATCCTTATACCTGTACTATAAAAAATAATTCTCTGGTGATTTTATTTAGAAAAATACCATTTGATTTAATAATAGTACTTCCAAATTTGATGATACTAATGTGTATTCATATCACCATGAAAGTCTTTGAATCATGTAAATGTCAATTTGCAATTCATGAATCAATGCCAAAATAAAACACCACAGTAACAATAAAAGTAAACTAGAGTTCTGCAGATGAGAGGCAAAGAACACATTCAAAAGCAGTCACACGTACACTGAATGTATAGAGCTATTTAAAGCTAAAGATTAGAAATGTAGTGATTCATATGTAATTCCAAAACTAATCCTATGAAGTAGGTAAAACTGTTACCACCATTTTATATCAGGCTTAAAGAGATGAAATAACGTATAAAAGTTCACTGAGTTAAGAAGTGGGGAGAGTACAGATCAAATGCCAAGTCTCTGATTCCAAAGCCCATGGCCTTCATTACTGTGCCAGAGGTTCCCAGCCCTGGCTGCACATTAGAATTATTTGGGGAACTTAAAAATGCCAATTCTCAGAACCCTCCTTCCCAGAAAACTTAAATCAGTATCTCCAGAGATCTGCAGGAAAGTGGGCTGGTTTTGTTTGTTTGTTTGTTTGCTTGTTTTTGTTGCTGTTGTTATTGTTGTTGTGTAACTCAAAAAGGTTATAAAAATGAAAAGTTAGAGTTCAGCTCCATTGTATTATGCTTTACACTTACAGTGAAACTGCTAATCCTTAAAAGAGCCTCAATGGTCCTCCACAGCTTAATCCCTGTCCATCTCCAGACTCGATCTTGCATCATTTTTCCACCCATGGATTATTAGTATTAATTAAATATAGCTTACATCTTTCAAGAATCATCAGTTGTGAGATGGATTTAGAAATCATCACAAGGACTGTTGAGTCGTGTTGATGCCATGCTTGAATTTATTGCAAACTTGGGCGCCTGGGTGGCTCAGTGGGTTAAAGCCTCTGCCTTCGGCTCAGGTCATGATCTCAGGGTCCTGGGATCGAGCCCCTCATTGGGCTCTCTGCTCGGCAGGGAGCCTGCTTCCTCCTCTCTCCTCCTGCCTCTCAGCCTACTTGTGATCTGATCTCTCTGTGTCAAATAAATAAATAAAATCTTTAAAAAAGAATTTATCGGGCGCCTGGGTGGCTCAGTGGGTTAAAGCCTCTGCCTTCGGCTCAGGTCATGATCTCAGGGTCCTGGGATCGAGGCCCATATCGGGCTCTCTGCTCGGCGGAGAGCCTGCTTCCTCCTCTCTCTCTCTGCCTGCCTCTCTGCCTACTTGTGATCTCTCTCGCTCTGTCAAAATAAATAAATTTAAAAAAAAAAAAAAAGAATTTATCGCGAACTTGCTTATGTAACCTCAAACGAGTCCTTTCATCCCACAAAGCCACAGCATCCTCATGGACCCAGTAAATTGGAGCTATTTCTTGTCCAAGACCTCACAGTATTTTAAAAGTGTGATTCCAAAAAGATTCTATAATTTATGGGGGTTTTTAATTGGCAATAGACTAGCAGCTTACTGCTGAAAGCAATCAAGTAAGAAGTAAAGAATCAGTGAATTTTCTGTATTTCACTGCCATCTATTGGATTTCATCTGTATCTAAAATCTTTTGTGCTCTTTTTTTTTTCTTTTAGATTTCCCACATACAGGTCAACTTACATTAAACAGTCTGTGTACTTTGAAGATGAAAGTATGTGTCCTTTTGAATAAAATGAGATTTCCCTGTATTGAGAATAAGCCTGTTGGAATGACTTAATATTCTACTCAGGAAATATATCTAGGGACTTTCATTCTTACTACCCATAATAGTTATGTCTCATTCAATATGCAGGGCTAAGATAAAAATGATAGTATTATTTTTTTAAAAAAAACCCATACCAGCCAAATATCTTCTATCCAAGATTGAGCTGAAATGTACCAATAAGGTATTCATATTATTCAGGTTATTAATAATTTAGGCAGACTTGCAGATATGTTTTGCAGATATGTTTTGCAGATACGTTTTTATTTTGGAGAAAGAAATAGGTAAAGCATAAGAAATATGAACACTGGAAGGGACCCAAACCTTGAGAAACCATTTCTGGAAAACATTGCATACAGTTTTTCAAATGTGCTAGTGTACTTCAATAACCATCTTCAAATAATTTGAGAGGTGTCATGCAGCAGGAACCCAACATCTCTCCTAGAAGATGTAGGTTTATTATACTCCCAGGAGTGTCCTGGGTATAATCTGAAACCATCCCCTATACACAGAGGGCAGGGGAGATCAAAAAAACAGGCCACTCCAGGTTGGTAGGTGGCAGTTTTAATAATAGCAGAGGGAAATTACATATGACTACTTGCCTTTGGTGGTGGCAAAATGAATGGATCCCTGTACTCGCCTTCTTAAAAGTTTATAAAGAGTTACCTAAAGAGGCCCTAGTTGGGCTCAGTCATATATACCATGAAGGTGTTTCAAGATCACATTGCCATTTCAAGGCTGTGTCCTTAGAGCAGCCTCTGGGAGTGGGAAAGGCCAGTGGAACCCACAATCCAAGGACAGTAGAGCCAATGAGGGGTCAGAGCACCTGGGTCCAACTCATGGGTCAATCTGCAGTCACATCTTTTTTTTTTTTTACCACATCCTCCAGTAGAAGACAAACCACAAAAATATATTTTTTTTTATTTTGTTGATGCACATTTTTAAAAATTATGATATATTCTGAGAATAAATCATTTCTGCTTAGTTGAAGATAGATTACAATTAACACTCAGAATCAACTTTTCGGGCATTTTATTAAAAAACTCAAACATTAATTGAAAGACTTTTAGAGCGAACATTTATCTATAACCTAGATTTGATCATTAATATTTTACTACGTATACCTTACACACCTCTATCCCTCTGGCCAACATTAATCCATCTCATTTTCCACATTCTATTGATGCAGATGTCAGAATGCTTCTCCCTAAATACTTTAACATTCATGTCATTAACTGGAGTTCAATTATTTGTTTAAAATTATGTAAATTTGCATACAAAACATACAAATGTTAAGGCAAATTTGCTACGTTTTGACTAATGAATACACCTGGGTAATCCTGTTTGTATCAAGATACAGAACACTATGATAATACCAGAAAATTTCCTTACCTCTTTTCCAGTCAATCCCCAATCTTCACCCCAAAGGAAACCACTCTTCTCATTTTTCCATCAAACATTGTTTATACATTGTTTTTTAGACTTTCATACAGAGACATATGGCATGTATATGATCCTTATATACTGTTTATTTCACTCAGCATGGTTTGGGCACTCATTCATGTTTGTTTTGTGTATAAGTAGTTTGTTCCCATTTTATTGCTGAGGGAAGTTCATTTATGTGACTCTATCAGTTAGTTTATATATTTTCCTCTTGATGGACACAGGTTGTTTCCAATTTGAAGTTGTTTTGACTAGAGCTTCTAAGACCATTCTTACACAAAACTTTTTGTGAAAATGTGGTTTTATTTTTCTTAAGTAAATAGCCAAGAGTGAAATTACTGGTTTTAGGGGAAGTGTAATGTTGGTTTTAGAGCAACTGTCAGATTTTCCTAAAGTACTTGTATCATTTTATACCTCTACCAACAGTGTACAAGAGTTCCAGTTTCTCTTAAACATTGTCAGCATTTGGTATTGTCAGTCTTTTAAATTTTAGCCATTCTGTTTGTATGCAATGATATTCATTGTGTTTTTAGCTTTAGTTTCCTTGGTGTCTAATGATATTGGGCACTTATGTGTTTTTGGCTATTCATACATCTTTATTGTGAAGGATGGTCTAATCATTTACCCATTTTTATTTGGGATATTTACCTATTATTAAGTAGTCAATATTTTAAATATATTTATATATTAAAATATAATATAAGATATATATTTTTTAAAACATATACATATTGTTATATAGTTAAAATATATATTTAATATACAGGTATATATATTCGGTATATTTCTTTGTCATGTATATGTTATGTGGGTATTTTGTCCTGAAGTATGGATTATATATTTATTTCCTTAAGAATTTTTCTGTTGAGCAGAAATTAAAAATGTTAATGGAATTTATCATTTTAAAATACTATTCTAACAAGAGAAGTTTTTGACTATCATCTTAATTAGGATTTATTTTGACTTGAAGAACTCCTTCAAATATTTCTTGTAAGGCAAGTCTAGTGGTGGTGAACTCCCTCAGTTTTTGTTTGCTTAGGAAGGCTTTTATTTCTCCTTCATATCTGAAGGATAACATTGCTGGACTGAGTACTCTTGGCTGGCTGTTTTATCTTTCACTATTTTGAATGTCATTTCACTCCCTCCTGGCCTGTAGAGTTTCTCCTGAGAAATCTGCTTATAGCTTGGCAGAAGTAACTTTGCAGGTTAGTGGGTTCCCCCTACCCACCAAGATGCTTCTAAAATTCTTTATCATTGACTTTTGATAGTTCAACTATAATGCATCTTGGAGAGGGTCTTTTTGCATTGAGATAATAAGGTGTTCTATTGGCTTCATGTACCTGTATGTGCATTTCCTTCCCCAGGTCTGGGAAGTTCTCAGCAATTATGTCTTTAAGTACCCACTCTTCTCCCTCCTCCCTCTCTTCTCCTTCTGGTATACCCATTAATCTCATATTGGTTCATCTGACTGAGTCTGAGAGTTCTTATAGGGTTTCTTCACTTTTTAAAAATCTTATTTCTCTCTCCTCTTCCACCTGAATCATTTCTATAGTCCTAACATTGAGCTCTCCAGTTCTCTCTTCAGCTGATCTGCTCTATTTCCAGTGCATTCTAATGCATTGTCCAGCTCATTTATTGAGTTCTTTACCTCTAGAATTTCTGTGTGGTTCTTTTGAAGAATTTCGTTCTCTTTGGTGAAATACTCCTTTTGTTCATTAACTTTATTCCTGAGGTCATTGCATTACCTTTTTGTGTTTTCTTATAGCTTATTGAATTTCCACAAACAGCTACTTTGAATTCTCCATTAGTTAGATTGCAATATTCCAAGTCTTTAGGTCAGATTGCTGGAAAATTGTCCTTTTCTTTTTGTGATACCATATTACTATAATTTTTCACGATGTTTGATGAAAAGAGACTGCTGCAGCATTTGAAGTAGCTAATACTTTTGTTATTAAAGATAATAAGGCTTTGTTTATTTTGATTCTGCCAGATGATATATAGGAGCCTTTCTTTTGTTTTCTAGGAGGAGGACTTATAGTAACAAGTTTTTGGTTTATCATAACAGAGCTATTTTGCTAAGGTTGGGAGCCACACATTAAAAAAAAAATAGAGAGCTGGCGGAGAAAATAAAAGGGAGGATATGGTAGCAGAGTAAGGGAAGTATCTAGCACTTGGGGTCTAAGGTGTGCCCACAGCCTGGTAGGGAGATGGTTGAGGGTTGAGTGGGGAGCTCTCAGAGGTCCATGGGTGGTCCTTTTGCCACACCCCCCAATAGAAGAGGCTTTCTTTCAGCTCCCCTTGTGTGCATATTTCACTTTCCTTTCCATCCTCCAAGTCACTGCTGTGACTGATGTCACTACCTTCCATATCTTTCAGTTGCCTTCTGTGTTCCTTTGATATACTTTCATCAATATATAGTATATATATATAATAATATATACAGTATATATTATATATATTATCTAATATATATACTGTGTATATAGTAATATACACAACAGTATATATACTACATATATAATATATAGTTATATATAGTGATAAATGTAATAAAATTTGTGTAAAATATTTATGGGGAAATCTATAAAATTTTACTTAAAATCACTGAAGTAAAACTTGTAAGAGAATACTCAGTATTATGAAGTTACCAATTCTCTCAAGTTCATTCAATCCACATAAAAATATAAGATTTTTATGTAAATGTAAAAACTGATTTTAAAATTCATGTTAGAACAGATGGCCAAAAATTTCCAGGAAAATGTTGAAGTAGAGGTGCCTCTTCAACCAGAGAGTAAGTAAGACATTGAAAGTAGTAGTAATTAAAACAGTGTGATATTTGTAAAAGAAAGGGCAAGTAAACCAATGGAATAGAAAAGAAATTAATAAACAGATCCATACATATATGTCAAAGGTGATATTGTAAGGTAATGGGGAAAGGTTAAAGGTATCAATACTTTCTAGTCATATTACATAATTGAGTATGAAAAATAAAATTTTAAATGTTTAGAAAAATGTTGACAATTTTGTTTATAACCTTGAGGTAGACCCCAAAGCACAAACCATAAAGGAAAAGATTGATAAATTGATTTGTTCAAAATGAGAAAACATCCATACACTGAAGACACTACTAATTATGTTTAAAACATGACAGATAGGGATAAAATATTTTCTGTATTTGTTAAATGGTCAAAGTATTACTTTTTTTCTTATACATAAAGAACTCCTAAACATCACTCAGGAAAACACAAATCTCAATAGAATATGCCAAAGGTCACACATGAATATACTGCCCAAACTTACCAGTAACTAATTGTTTCTAAAATAAGAAAACAAGGTTCAGAAATTTGAAATATTAGTATTCTTTGAGGAAAGAAAGTTTCTGTGGCTGATGGGAGCATAAATTGCTAAAACTCTTTGGAAATTGATTTGCTTAGCTATAGAAATGTCGAATTCACTAAAACAATTCACTCTTCCACTTCTAAGAATATATCCTGGAAAATTTATGCCTGCACCCAGAAGACATGTAAAAGAACGTCCATTGTTGTATTCCTCATAAAAATAAAATTCTGGAAACAATCTAAATGTCCACCAAGGGAAGAAAAAAATGTATGGTTATTCCTGAAAGCTGCAGGTATCAGCAGAGAGATATGTTAAGAATAGAATTTGTGAAAAGAAAAACAGGTTGCTCAAAGTTATGTACAGTGTAGCACTACTTATGAAAAATTATACCTGATAAAACAATACCCTGTATTATATTTAGATGCATACATAAGTGTATAAATGATGAAAGTCAGATTCGAGAGCTATAGTTTAGAATTGTGGTTGTCCCTGTGGAATGAAGGAGGGGATAGAGTTGGTAAGCCTAGAAAGAGAACATCATAGAAATTTTGTGTAATTATTTTTCAAAAAAGGGAAGAAATAAAGCATGTTTTTTCTATTTTAATAAAGTCACATTTAATTGCATAGTGAAGCAGTGCTCTTTCATTTTTCACTTAAACAGAGTAAACAATGAAATCAGAGGCAAAAGCACATGCACTGCTAATAAGAAATCTCAAAAGGCAAACTAAGGTCATGTCTTTCAATAACTTGAGCAAATAAGCAGATGAATGGACCAGCTGTGCCTGAGGTGAAGCAAAGCAGCTGGCAGATGTGGGAAACTGGACAACTCTGAGAAACATGTACATGATCATTGAACAGACAAGATAACTCCAAAGTCAGGCTTTGTAAAAATAGGTAGAGATAGTTATAAAATAACCTCCTTATTCTGAAAAAAGAAAATCAATTTATTTAGAAAATAACTATCTAACCGGCCCCATAACTCCATACCTATTTGTCCAAATAAGGCCTTTAACCATCTGGTTCTAATTTTTCCTGTCTGCCAAACTTTCTAGGTTCTTCTACTAGATGCATAGCAGGAGACGACCCAGAAGCCTAACAGCATATTGCTCTTTTGTTATTAGTTCACTGTGTCACTGAAGCCTTCTTACAGAACTCATTGATCACATGATTACAGAAAGAGATCACATGATTACTTCTATGAAGGCAGATGGGGACCACCAAAAATGTGCTGGGAGCTGCTGGTAGTAGGTTGATTAAAAAACAAATACAAAATGAAACACAACAACAAAACAAGAGTTTTCCAATCCTTCTCTCTCTCTCTCTCTCTCTCTCTCTCTCTCTCTCTCTCTCTTTCTGTCTGTCTCTCTCTATATATATCATTGTCATCATCAGAACAGTTCCTTCTTGTGAAATTCTAAAAAATATAAAGATGATTCCCAGGACTTCAATCATCACTATGAAAAGTTGAGCACCCCCATTTAATACAATGATTACTAAATGGAAGTAAAAACTAAATGCTCTGAGTCATGTATAGCCTCCTGCTGTTTAAAGCTGAAACAGGAACTCATAAACTTTCTGCCAAAGAAAATAACATTGGCATAAATGATGTTTTTACTCTTGTGCCACTGCATGAATATCCTTCTGTAATTTTCAGGTTATAAAATCTTTGCAAGTGAATTCATAAATGTTTGCAGCAATGCAAAACAAGTTGGTTTCTTGCATCTGTAGCAAAATCCTGTGGATTATTTGAGAATTATCTTCATTTGATTGGAGTCAGCCTAATTAATCAGGCTATCCTTTTATTTTCATTCTCATCTCTTTCAAAGGGCCTTGGCCAAGACCTAACAAACTCATACTACCTCAGCCTACTAAGGATT
The DNA here is from genome assembly GCA_002007465.1 of Ailurus styani. Lineage (NCBI taxonomy): Eukaryota > Metazoa > Chordata > Mammalia > Carnivora > Ailuridae > Ailurus > Ailurus styani. Next base: position 541,022 of record LNAC01000711.1, read on the forward strand.
TGTCCTTTGGTTGTGACAATTCAAAATGAGATTGTTAATTCCATTACAAGTAAGCACACTCTGGAGTCACCAATAGTCCCTAATGTAGTAGTGAGAAGGCATGCTATCCAGATTATACTTACTACTGTGAACTTATCTTTGTATAATATGCCCATAGAGCTTAATTTTTGGTACTCTTCTTCATCTGTATTCTCTGCCTTGGTGATCTCATCACATACGAATGGTATTAAATGTCATGTATATTCTAATAACCTCAAAGTATATATCTCTCTCCTAGAACTCTCTCCTGAACTTTTGATTGATCCACCTGCCACCACTTTGGTGTGGATCTGAAATTTAATATTTTTGTAACTGAGCTTCTAATATTTCCTCTTAAACTGCTTTACCTTTCACCTCCCACTCTTAGTTGACCCCATCATTGAAGTTGCTCACAACCTTGGGCTTCTTTTGGAGCCCCCTTCCCTGCACACCCTACCTCTAAGTTGCCAGGAAAAATCTCTTGACTCTACCATTGAAATATACCCCAAATCTGAGCACTATTGCTAAACTTGTCCAGGTCATCACTTCGAAGGCTTAGTTTTCTATAGTTTTTTTCCTACTATATCCCCTTGCTCCTACTTATGTCTACCTACAGTCCTTTCTGGCACAGCTGTTAGAGTGGATCTTTTAGTATCTAATCCCTATCACGTTACTTCTTTCAGGAAGCTGCATTATCTCTTCTTTTCCTTCAGGTTAAAGCCAAAGTCTTACAAAGGCTCACAGGGCCCTCATGATGTGGCCTCTCTTAATTTCTTTTGTCACGTGTTACCTTTCCCTTGTGATGTTGCTCCTGGTGTGTTTTTTCTTAGGACGTTTCCTCTGGTTGTTCCTAGTACCCGTGTGGAATCCTTTTTTTTTTTGTTTTTTTAAGATTTTATATTAATTTATTTGACAGAGAGAGAGAGAGAGATCACAAGTAGGCTGAGAGGCAGGCAGAGATAGAGGAGGAAGCAGGCTCCTTGCGGAGCAGAGAGCCCGATGCAGGCCACGATCCCAGGACCCTGACATCATGACCTGAACCAAAGGCAGAGGCTTTAACCCACTGAGCCACCCAGGTGCCCTGGAATCCCTTTTCCACAAACATCTGTTAGATTAATTTTTCATCTCCTTAAATTCTTTGCTGATATCTCATCTTCTCAATGAGATCCACTTTATTTGCCTATTAAATATTACAACTTGCTCCATGATCAGTATAGCTAGTCTTCCTTTCCATCATTTATTTTTTTCATGAAATGCCATATAATCTAATTTGTTGTATTATTTAATATCCGTATCATTTCTTTTTTAAAGGTTTATTTATTTATTTATTTGAGAGAGAGAGAGAGAGAGAGAGAGAGAGAGAGACTGAGAAAAAGGGAATATGAGCAGGGCAGAGGGAGAGGGACAAGCAGACTCCTGGCTGAGCAGGGACCAGAGTCAATATCAGGACTCTGGGATCATGACCTGAGCTGAAGGCAGACACAACAGACTGTGCCCCCACCACATGCCCCTGTATCATTTCTTCTAGGGTGTAATATTTTTGAAAGTAGTTAGCTTTATCTTTTTCATTTACGCATGTATCTCAAGGTAACTAAAATAGTACCCAGTATATGGTAGAGACTCAATAATTACTTGATAAATAAATGAGTGAATAATTCTCTATATTCTGGTGCTCTCAATAAAGTAAATATGTCTATCACAAATTCTGTAGGTCATCTGGCTCTATCATTGTCCAAATATCCAGCAACCTGCCCCTTAATCCTCATACCTCAAGTAGAGGTAATGGAGAATAATTACAAATGAATATATAATTAGGATTGGACACTAGAGAGAGGTAGAATACCTCAATAGTACGGGAAGTTTCCTTACCTACACACACATGGATATAATTTGAGAAACTTGACTTAAATTATCTCCTTTTCCATCTTACAATTTCAAATATTATATTTGCTCATCTCTTTACGTCTATATAAACTCACATTTATTACATGTTTCTTATATGTCTTGTTTATGTCATCTGCTCACATAGAGTGCCACTTTTTCAGAAAGCTATCATCTGGGGCGCCTGGGTGGCTTAGTCGCTAAGCGTCTGCCTTTGGCTCGGGTCATGATCCTAGCATCCTGGGATCAAGCCCCACATCGGGCTCCCTGCTCAGCAGGGAGTCTGCTTCTCCCTCTCCAGCTCCCCCTGCTTGTGTTCCCTTTCTAGCTATCTCTCTGTGTCATAAATAAATAAAATCTTAAAAATAAAAAGAGAAAGCTATCATCTAGCTGTGGACCCAGTGAAGGAAAAAAATCAATAGGAGTACCTGTTATATGGCAGGTGCTTGGACTTCTTAATTACTCCTCACCACAGACCATGGAGATTTTACTTATTTTGCCTGTTTTGTGAGAGGCAAAGTAAGGTATGGACAAGTAGCTAATAAGTAGAATGGAGTGCTATGATCTTAATTCGAATATCCTGACTCCAAGAGCAAAAAGTCTCAGATACTTCATTACTTTCCTCCCCATTCTACCACCTAATTCTTTTCTCACTCCTTTTGGAATAATGTTGCAATAGAAAGTAACAAATGGTTACTCTGTTCTGTTTAGCCATTTCATGTCAACCACCTTTTTTTAAAGATTTTATTTATTTATTTATTTATTTATTTATTTATTTATTTGACAGAGAGAGAGCGAGATTACAAGTAGGCAGAGAGTCAGGCAGAGAGAGAGGAGGAAGCAGGCTCCCTGCTGAGCAGAGGGCCCAATGCGGGGCTCGATCACAGGACACTAAGACCATGACCTGAGCTGAAGGCAGAGGCTTTAACCCACTGAATCACTCAGGCGCCCCCCCATGTCAACCACCTTAACAGTAAAACCTTTAATGAAATGTTGTATTGGTTAACTCTTTGGTACTCTTTGGTTTCCCACTATAACTAATAACTCATCCTCTAAGAGAATTCACACTGAAATGAATATCACGTCATGCATGATTCAAAAACATATCAGAGAATGTGAAAAAAAAAAGATTATTATGGTATCTCAGTCGGAAATATATTTTCTTCACATTTGAGGATACAATTCTAAATACCAGCCTGTCCTGGACAGGGAAAAAAGAACCAAAGTCAAGTAAAATTTGTGATCAAAATAAAAATCTGCAATGGAAGTTTCAAAAGGAAATAAAGAGCACACCACTTTCCTAGAAATAATCATTAGATGGCACTCTTCAAAATTTGAGATATAGAAAGGTGAATTATAAAGCTGATTATCTTATCAGTTTCCAGAAACTTCCTTCATGACTGAGTGACAGTGAATTCCTCCTTACTCTCCTAGGTGAAATGGAAAAAAAAAAAAAAAAAAGACCTACCTTCATTGTTGAATTTGAAAACATTTAAAAATATCTATTAAGTACTGTGCACTTTGTCTAAATAACAAATCATATATTTTCTGTGAGTCCTGCACACTGTCTTTTAAGGTTTAAGCAAGTATTTTGTCCAGTCATCCAAATAATTATAGAGCATCTTTTAAACATTTTTTTGTTTGTTTGTTTGTTTGTTTATTTTTTTTAAAGATTTTATTTATTTATTTGATACAGAGAGAGAGAGAGATCACAAGTAGGCAGAGAGGCAGGCAGAGAGAGAGAGAGGAGGAAGCAGGCTCCCCGCTGAGCAGAGCCCGATGTGGGCCTTGATCCCAGGACCCTGAGATCATGACCTGAGCTGAAAGCAGAGGCTTTAGCCCACTGAGCCACCCAGGCACCCTTTTTTGTTTGTTTGTTTTTTAACATTAACATAAACCTAAACTTTAAATCAAATTATTCTAAATATTAGGAAAAAATGCCTTATAATTTTTTATACTTTTGCCAGTATTTTTACCAATTTGTGACTATATGAGTTGGTTGTATTAGCTAACATTTTCTGGAATGATGGTTTAAAAAAGTAATATAAGGCAGCCTTGGCTTCTTCTGACTGCTGTGCATTTACCAAACCCCTTATCTTTTTTCAGTACACAACTAGACTACAATTTGCATCCTCTTTTGTAGTCAGGTGAGACCATATAAATGAATGGGATGTGGGCAGAAATAATGTACATCATTCCCAAGACTGTTCCCTAAAAACTTCTTCAGTGATCTTATTCTTTCTCTTTTCTAATCTGAGGCTAGAGGCCAAAAGTTCTGATTCTTTAGTGGATGTTGAGGCCAAAAAAAAAAAAAAAAAAAGGAGGATTCTGATTATTGAGTCAACCCCTAGAGGAGCTGCCTAGTAGAAATGCCAGGCTGAGAACTTTTCTTAGGTAAGTCACTAAAATTTGGGGACTGTTTGTTATAGTAATTACTTTATCCTTATTATTACACTATTATTTTAATGGGAATGATACTAATCCAAACTCCTAAACAGTTTTGGCTGTTAGTTTGAAATAGAATTTTCTAAACCATGCTCTGATTCCTGTTATATTAATAACTTTATAAGTCTAAAATCAATCTGAAGATTGATGAAATAACTTTTAAAAATATATCAGGATTATCATATATTTTTTCAACTGCTTTATTTGTAATGAATTATATCCATAGATTAGTCAAAGTTCAATCACACCAGATTCCTAGAATAAAACTTGCCTGACTGTACTGAATGGTTATGCTAATATATGGCTGAATTCAATTTGTTAAATTTAATTTTGGATTTTGAGCCACAAATAATCAATCATATTGATGTACTATCTTTAATTTTTCCATTTTTACTTTTGTCCCTCTTTCTCAACTAAGTTTTTGTATATTTTGAGGATTTCTATAATGTTTTTTCAGGGTTCTATTAGCTTTATACATGTCTTCGGGGGAAAAATATCTACTTTTTGTGGATCTTTTAAATAGAATATGTATATTCATCACCTGAAAACTTGAAAAAAAATTTACATTGAAATCACCCTGCGCCAGTATTTTTTGTGGGGGCAGAGTGGTGGTATTTGACAACTATCTTAGTTCCTCTCATGATCATTTGCTATTCAAATATTCTATTTCTGGTCAATTTTAGACCCTTTTGATTCCTCTGAAAACTATCCATTTTTGTAATTAAGATATCATTTGTCAATTCTACTGTTTTTTTTCCCTTCAATTTTTGGATTTATGACTTGAAGTCAAAACAATTGCATGGCCAGGTCTCAATGACATGCACAAAATCATTAGAAACAACATAGTCTACACTAAACCTGTTTAGAGGTCTTTTTAGACTTTTTAAATTTGATATTAATAGGGCAGTACTAAATCTGAAAGTCAAATACTCATCAGCAAAATAGATGCTCAACAAATATTTACCAAATAAGTAAATGAATGGGAACCTAAATCACTACTGGCCGTATTCATTTGGATATTTCAGCAACTGGATGAAAATTGGAGAAGAAAGTGATTTCAGTTTGGTGAATTTCAAATTATATTAAAGAGCAACAAAACATGGTTCTTATGGAATATGCAAGTTCTAGAGTAGAAGGTCAGCTTAAACAGAAAAGGTCCACTCTTTAATTCTGTCCCAAACCTACGATTTGTGAGATGAGATTCTATTAGCTTAACTTTTCCCAATTATCAGACGTGCTCTTCATATATTTATTGAACGTTTTCTTATTCATAAAATATAGCTTTTCAAAACATCTCCTTCCCAGTAAAAAGACCCTATTACAAGAAGTTGGGAATAGTCCTGTGGTCTAGGGAGAAAAATCCCTCAAACTTTCAAGCTTGTAATCCTTTTATACACTTTAGAAAAATAAAACCTAATTCAAACAATATGGAAAATTAAATGATTAGCGATATCAGTTTGAGGAAAGAAGCATGAATCTTCAACACGTTTTAGGAATACAAATTTTTTTGTTCACACTATTGCATCACTTAACACCTGTGAGGTAGCAGATGGTGAACATTTTATGTAGGGAAATCTAATATTTGTAGCAAATATTTCAACCTTTCAACATTTTGTGCCAAGGACATGCTTTTTTATTTATTTTTTTTAAGATTTTGTTTATTTATTTGACAGAGAGAGAGAGATTACAAGTAGGCAGAGAGGCAGGCAGAGAAAGGAGGAAGCAGGCTCTCCACTGATCAGGGAGTCTGATACGGGGCTTGATCCCAGGACCCTGAGATCATGACCTGAGCCGAAGGCAGAGGCTTTAACCCACTGAGCCACCCAGGAGTCCCAGGACATGCTTTTATAATACTTCAAACATATATATAGATTCTGATTGAGATGACAGTAGTGAAAACACAGTGGCTTCATGGATGCCTGTTGATTTACCACATTGACCCATTTCAATTCCTCTCATTACTATCCCTTAGCCTAAAGGTAGCAAGTGTACCTTTGACAAAACAGAGTGTGCTGAGACTGACTTTTCTTCCATGCACTGAGTAAAGGCAGGCTACCTTATTTAGTCCATTATATAGGGGAGGCAATTTTTAATATAATAGGATCAAAGAGTTCTTTCTCCTTTCTTTATTCATGAAGAGAAAAAGAGAGAGAAAAAATAAGCCTCGCCCATATGTAGGTTAATGTCCTACATATTAATATTTCCTACTATAAATTTCTTGTTCCCTCTGTCAGAAAGATAAAACACTATTCCAGTGGCTGCCTATAAATTCATAGATCTAATTCCATATTTCAAAACTCTTAAATTTTCCCCAGATGCACATGTTGTCAAAACAATTCCTAAAAGTCATGATTAATTTAAGAAAGGACAACAAATAGGTTTGGAATTATGTGTTCTTTGAAATGTAATGATAAGACAACTATGTACAAGAGCTTATGATCTTGGCTTGAAGCTGTGGGTGTTTGCACAGTGAGTAGAAGATATTGCAATTTGTATATATATTCATTATAAATGAAAAGGAAAATTTCCAGATTCTTTCCTTATATTCAATGATAGATAAGTACATTTAAGTGCAGGATTCATTAGTTTACTTGAAAATTAAAACTTTCCTTGAGGTTATTGATGTAGAGACTTCTAAAATTATCTATTTCTTTTTCTTCTTCTAAAGCATTGGAATAAATTCTCTTTTTTTTCAAGATTTTATTCACCCATCTCACAGAGGGAGAGAGATCACAAGGAGGCAGAGAGGCAGGCAGAGGTGGGGGGGAAGCAGGCCCCCCCACTGAGCAGGGAGCCCGACGCGGGCCTCGATCCCAGGACCCTGAGACCACGACCTGAGCCGAAAGCAGAGGGCCCAACTCACTGAGCCACCCAGGCGCCCGGAATAAATTCTTAAGAAGTTTTTCTTTGGGAACAACTTGTCAGATAAACTTAAGCTTTAAAAATCTCTTGAAAAAAGTTAAACTCATATAAGTAGAAAGTAGAATGGTGGTTACCAGGAGCCAGTGGGAATGAGGGAAATGGGGAGATATTGGTAAAGGTTACAAAGTTACAATTATGTAGAATGAATAAATCTAGAGATCTAATGTGCAGGAATGATGACTATGCTTAATAATACTGTTTTAAACACAAGATAATGCTAACAGAGTGGGTTTCAGTTATACTCATCCCACACAATAAGTGGTTACCATGTGAGGAGTTGATATTAGATTAATCAGCTTGACTATAGTAATCATTTCATTATGTATATCAAACCATTATGTTGTACACATTAGATATATAAATTTTTATTAAAATATGTAAGTACATAAAAACACATGTAAAAAAATTTTAAATAGGGGTCCCTTGGTGGCTCAGTCAGTTAAGTGTCTGCCTTCAGGTCAGGTCATGATCCTGGGGTCCTGGGATCTGGCCCCCTCATTAGGGTCCCTGCTCAGCAGAAAGTCTGCTTCTCTCTCTCCCTTTGCTGCCCTCCCCACCCCTGTTCACACTCTCTCTCTCCCTCTCAAATAAATAAAAATCTTTAAAAAAAAAAAAAACCAACCCACTCTCAACTAAATGGTCAGTTAATCTTTGACAGAGCAGGAAAGAATATCCAGTGGGGAAAAAAATGTCTCTTCTTTAACAAACGTTGTTGGGCAAACTGGACAGCAACATAGAAAAGAATAAAACTGGGATCAACTTTCTTACACCACACACAAAAATAAATTCAAAATGGATAAAAGACCTAAGTGTGAAACAGGAAAACATCGAAATCCTATAGGAGAACACAGGCAGCAACCTCTTTGATATAAGCCCTAGCAATTCTTTCTAAATATGTCTCCTGAGGCAAGGGAAACAAAAGCAAAAATAAACTATTGGGACTTCATCAAAATAAAAACTTCTGCACAGGGAAGGAAATAATTAAAAAAACCTAAAAGGCAACCTAGAGATTAAGAATAGAAGATATTTGCAAATGACATCCGATAAAGTGTTAGTATCCAAAATATAGAAAGAACTTATAAAACTCAACACCCTAGGGGTGCCTGGGTGGCTCAGTGGGTTAAAGCCTCTGCCTTCAGCTCAGGTCATGATCTCAGGGTCCTGGGATCAAGCCCGCCCCCGCATTGAGCTCTCTTCTCAGCAGGGGGCCTACTTCCTCCTCTCTCTGCCTGCCTTTCTGCCTACTTGTGATCTCTCTCTCTGTGTCAAATAAATAAATAAAATCTAAAAAAAAACCCCTCAATATCCTAAAAATGAATAATCCAGTTAAAAATAGGCAGAAGACATGAATAGACATGTTACCAAAGAAAACATACAGATGGTTAACAGACACATGAAAAGATGCCCATTATCACTCATCATCAGGGAAATACAGATCCAAACTACAATGAGATATCATCTCACACCTGTCAGAATGGCTAACATCAACAACACAAGGAAGCAACAGGAGCTGGCAAGGATGTAGAGAAAGGGGAACCCTTTTACACTGTTTGTGGGAATACAAACTAGTGCTGCCACTCTGGAAAACAGTTTGGAAGTTCCTCAATAAGTTAAATATAGAAGTACCCTACCATCCAGCAATTGCCCTAATTGGTACGCACCCAAAGAATACAAAAGTACTAATTCAAAGAGATACATGCACCCTGATGTTTATGACAGTATTATTTACCCAAATTATGGAAACCCATGCAAGTGTCCATTGACTGATGAATGGATAAGGAAGGAAAGAACATGTGGTGTACACACACACTGGAATATTACTCAGCCATCAAAGAGAATGAAATCTTGCTATTTGCAATGACACAGATGAAGCTAGAGAGTATGATGCTAAGTGAAATTAGTCAGAGAAAGACAAATACCATATGATTTCACTCATATTTGGAATTTAAGAAAAAAAAACTGATGAACATAGGGGAGGAAAAAGAGAAGCAAATCATAAAACAGACTCTTCTACAGATAGCATGAGATGCTATCTAAGAACTAATGGCTTCTTGCCAACTTAGTGCTGAATTCTTGACTTGCTGACCACTTTAATGGTTATTAAAATCCTTGGAAAAGACACATGACAAGAATCCAGCTGAGCTTCCAAATCGATGATCATGGTGTTCACTTATAGATTTGATTCCTGAAAAAAAAAAAGTATGAACTTGGAGAGATAGAATCATAGAAAATCTACTGGAAATGTTCCTTATTAAAACAAATTCCACCGAACTTTGCCAACCATGCTGCTTCAACTTGTGGTAGTAAGCATTGCTTTTCTGTATGCAGTGTAGAAATTACTTTAAATATATTTTTAATACTAAAAACACTCGAAGGGCCTAGTTTACTCATCTCTCAATATTTTATGTTCATGTACAGATCGGCTCACCCTGCTATGTGAGACATGTTTCAAAAACTATTTGTGAAAAGGAAAATATTTTAATTAGGCTTTATAAATTTTTTTATATGAAACCAAACTGATATCTGGGAATTACACATTTTTTTTGTAATATTGTTAGGGTTTTAGTTTTGAAGTTAAAAACTAAAACTTCACGTAAGTTACTATATCATGATTCTTTATATCAAATGTAGGCATTTTGGATTAAATATAATAGAGATAAAACTTAATTTTAAAAGTAGAAAGATGTGATGTAATATAACAATTCACTTTGCAGGACCATTCTCCACAATAAGGAATTTTTCCAGATCATGCATATCTTTCAAATGTCTTGTTAGAGTGTAACATAAATGAAAAATGTGTTTTTAATTATATGAGCTGGAATGTTTCTCTTTGATAAAAAGAGAATATTTTTGTTTGGCTGTAGTATACTCTGAATTTTCTGGAGTTGCAACTACCATATAAAATAGGGGAGGGGTTTGTCCAGAATTTAAGGAAAACTTGTTTACCTTTTTACCATGTTTTTGTGTGAGTTGATAGCTTGCTCCTTTTTATTGCAGGTGAGTATGTCACATAGTTTAATTTTAGCTTGAAAATGTAAAGGTTAAAAAATAAGTATGATATTTTTATTATAACAGCAAGCAGAAACGGAAGGAAAATAATTTAAAATAAAACTAGGCATTTGTATTGTTAAAACTCCTAGTTGACTATACTGGGAGACAAAATGAGGATTGTTGAACATATTTATAATAAAACATTTGGAAAGAAGAGAATAAAGACAATCAGAAGAAATGGGAAACTGTTAGGACAAATAATAACAAACCAAAGTAACTTGTATGTAATAAGAAAAAGGTAAAAATAACCATAATTGAAGTAAGTATATTGTGCCAAAAAATATTACTGACTGTTGAATGAAAGAAATAAGGAAATACTTGCAAATAAACTGGAACTTTATTTTTAAAAGTCTCATCAAACTAATTCCTGATAGCTTTTCATAAATAGAAATGTTACTCCTCTATGAAATCACAGTGTATGTCAAGGCAACCATTCCTTCTCTTTTGCTTAAAAGGAAGTAACTAGAAACTGTCATTCAATATTTTATAAAAAAGCAACCCTCAGATTGGAACAAGGATAAAATAATGAAGATTCTATACCAAAGTGATATTTCAAACTTTAAATCAGAGAAGATTTGAAAAGAATAAACAACATGAGAACAGTACAGCATGGGGAATATAGTCAATGGTATTGTAATAGGCTATGGTGACCAAGGGTAGCTGTATTTTTGGTGGGCAAAGAAGAACAGAGACTTGTTTAATCACTATATAATTTCTGGGGCTCCTGGGTAGGTCAGTGGGTTAAGCCTCTGCCTTTGCTCAGGTCATGATCTCAGGGTCCTGGGATCGAGCCCCGCATCAGGCTCTCTGCTCAGCAGGGAGCCTGCTTCCCCGTCTCTCTCCGCCTGCCTCTCTGTCTACTTGTGATCTCTCTCACTCTGTCAAATAAATAAATAAAAATCTTTAAAAAAAACTATGTAATTTGTATATCCTCTTGATTCTCTTTCTCCCTCTCTCTCTCTCCATCCCTCTCTTTCTCTCCCTCCTTTTTTCCTTTCTTTTTTTCTTTCTTTCTTTCTTTCTTTCTTTCTTTCTTTCTTTCTTTCTTTCTTTCTTTCTTTCTTTCCTTCTTTCTTTCTTTTAAGAAACAAGGCCGCAAATAGTGGTAAATTCTTAACCCAAGCTGAAAAGGCAAATTAACATGTAAAAGTAGTAAATTTAGCTGGTTGAAGAAATTGTTATTGTAGCACCTGTGAGGAGACATATGTTTTGTTTACAAAAATACTTTGAGGGCGCCTGGGTGGCTCAGTGGGTTAAAGCCTCTGCTTTCGGCTCAGGTCATGATCTCAGGGTCCTGGGATCGAGGCCCGCATCAGGCTCTCTGCTCAGCGGGGAGCCTGCTTCCCCCTCTCTCTCTGCCTGCCTCTCTGCCTCCTTGTGATCTCTCTCCCGCTGTGAAATAAATAAATAAAATCTTTAAAAAAATACTTTGAGAGCCCACTTTGAATAAGAACATTTGTAGTTGTCTAATATCCTGGCCAATGACCATACCAGACCAGGGACATCTTCCCCACCCTCAAAGGAACCATGAAACTAAATTCCCCGAACTCCAAACCCTAGCCATTTAAGAGTGATCCTCTAGAGGGCACCAGCCTTCTCACTTTAGATCAAGGTGAGGGAAAACAAAGAAGAGATCACCACTATTAGAAGTACTTTATGTTGGTGAACTGAACAAACAAAGAAGACGAAGACGAAGAGGAGGAGGAGGAGGAAGAGAAGAAGAAGGAGAAGGAGAAGAAGGAGAAGGAGAAGAAGAAGAAGGAGAAGAAGGAGAAGGAGAAGAAGGAGAAGGAGAAGAAGAAGGAGAAGAAGAAGAAGAAGGAGAAGAAGAAGAAGAAGGAGAAGAAGAAGGAGAAGAAGAAGGAGAAGAAGAAGAAGAAGAGGAAGAAGAAGAAGAAGAGGAAGAAGAAGAAGAAGAAGAAGAAGGAGAAGAAGAAGAAGAAGAAGGAGAAGAAGAAGAAGAAGAAGAAGAGGAAGAAGAAGAAGAAGAAGAAGAAGAAGAGGAAGAAGAAGAAGAAGAAGAAGAAGAAGTTGTCGAAGTTGTTATTCATTATTCTCCTGACAAGTCAGTCTGATCTCCAAGGTGGTCTTCCGCTATGTTGCCCCACTTCCACTCACTGCTCTCTTGTCTCCTCTCCTGTCAAGCAGCACACAGCACACTTTGAATCTGGCCCTTCTCTGGGCATTAAATGCTCAGGGCTACAGATTTTCATCCCCCAAAGGAGCCTCTCAAGAAATTTTCCTGAGTAACTTTTCCTCTTGATAACAAGTGGTAAAGTAAAAAAAATTTCCTTTCTACTACCTCACATGTTTATTAGACTTTTTAATCACTTGTAAAAAAATAAAATCATCTACAATTTACAGCCTCAATTCTCCTAAAAAAAATTTTTACTAATTCCCAACCAATGATTTACAAATTGACTTTTGACACAATCCATTCATAATTGAATGACTCACAGAAATAACAAAAAGTCAAACAAGACAAAGAAAAGAATAACAAAAAGTGCATTTTCATTGTTTATGCCAAAGCAGCTGGTTTGCTTTCCTCTGGTTGTAACATGCTCTGTCACATTTATCCCCAGTCCCTAATCTGCCCTTATGAGCAAGAGCCAAAAATAAATAAATAAAACCTCAAGGGAAAGTGAATGTTGGTAATATCTTCTTTTGGACCTCCTTATAAAGGAGCAGAAAAGTGTATTTTTGCTTCAGTGTTGCCTCTCTCACCCACCCTAGCTGCAATATACTGCTTACCAAACATCTCAAGTTTCAGTCTGAATTGTAATTATATGCAAGAGTAATGGTCAGCAGCATACTTAAGTGTTTTTAGGATAAAAAAAATTTTCATTGCTTACCCAAGGCAAGAAAACCTAACTTTAGCCCTCAGAGATCCTATTTTAAAGCTACCCTCTAAGGTCTCAGTTTGGGGACTCCATTAATTAGTTGTAACTCATTTTAAATAGTTTACAGTAACTTTTATTTCTTTGAATGATTAAAACCACTGCAAACCATGTGCTACACATTTAGTATTTTGTGTTTCAAATATCTTGATTTACCAGAAGAGGGAGCAATCTATCTGGTCTCTACTTGATCTGTCTCCCTTTCTATAATTGGTATCAACACAGAACATTTGAAAGCTAGCTACAGTTTTCTGTGTACCTGTTTTGGCACTTCAAATTTAAATTTAAATAAAAGGTAAGAAAAGGTATTTAAATAAAATGTAAGAAATGTTACAGTTTCTAAATTTTAAGAAACTGCAGTAAATTTTGAGGAACAATCATTTTTTAATTACCTTCCTTTCTCGAAGAAATTAAATGAGCTATTGACACAATTAAGATGGAACCACAGAGAAAGAGAATGCCAAAAGATAGTTTAATGACCTCAAGATAGCTATTGCTATTTAACTTTCTTCCATTGCATCGATGTCATTTTTACCATTTAACCATTAACAGATTAAGTGGTGTGAGATAATGCTTTTGATCTTTTAGTTCTTGTTTTTATTATATCTTAATAAACATAACATGTTTGGATTTATGGCCAATATAAAATTACTTTAGACTAACCACTTGAAGATTGGAGGAAAGGAATAATATCAGATAGAAATTTTCATTTTTTTCACTTTTTATTACCAATTATAATATTCAACATATTGTCTTAGCTGACCTTGTCCAAAAATGTGTCAAAATTATTTTTCAATTTAAATTATGAGGAAAATATTTATTTCAGCCTGATTTGCCCCATACCTAAACTGTTGTTCATGAAAGATAAAATGCTTTTGAGATTAACATTTCTCTGTATATGTCCTCTAAGTAACAAATCACCCGACTGTATTAACTATTAGAATTACAGAATATGTGAAATATAAATCATGAACATACAGGTGTAAAACATAAAATGCACTTGTTATATTTAAGCACAGAAATAATTTTTTTCAGAGGCTACATTGAGGGAAGGTAAATTTTGGGGACTCTCTATTACAGACATGCTATCAACCTGTGGCCTGTGAATCAGAAGAATTAATGTGCCCTTCATAGCTGGTCACCCTGCTCTTCTGCCTACAAGAACCAAGAGCTTTCCCGTATTGCTGAATCTGTTCTTCACTGTCTCTGTTAAGCAAAAAGGCACTCCTCAACTCATTGGGTCTTGGGAGAGAGCTTTGGGAAGAGTGGATGCAATCCAAAGGTGTTACTGGAATTAGGGCTTCACCGGGCCAGGTTAGTGTGAGCATGGTTGTGGTTTGGTTTTAAGGTTTTGTGGGTTTTTTTTGTTTTGTTTTGTTTTGTTTTGTTTCCTTTCATTCTTTCTTCTTTCCTTTCTCTTTCTTTCTTTCTTTCTTTCTTTCTTTCTTTCCTTTTCTTTCTTTCTTTCTTTCTCTCTCTCTCTCTTTCTCTTTCTCTCTCTTTCTTTCCTTCTTTCCAGTTGCCTTGCAAACCCCATTTGAATCTCCAATTCCTCCTTCCTTGTGGCCTAGGTGGAAAGGCAAAAGAGAGCCGCATTTCACATCGAGCCCTATTTTCCTTTATGCCAAATGTGCTTTCTGGGTATAACAACATGTATGTTATGTCCCTTGACAGTGGTAATCTAGGTGGAGAGTGATTCTGTAAGCCACCAAGGTTGCATGTAGCACATGGAAGGAAACATTAATGGTGACCTAATAGGCAATCGAATTTGCATGTATTAATTCATATCTCTCCTTCAGTGCACAGTTGGTAACACAGAGCTTTAATAGTGCCAGTCAGATCTTTCTAGCCTGAGTGTTAAAGAATCTACCAATCCATTATCATGGAGTAATAAAATTCTCTCCAGAGATAATAAAAGCCATTACTGTCAGGCCAAGTTACTTTAAACATCAATGAAATGGCATTCTGATTTTAATTTCTTTAGCAGTGGAAGAGCTTGAGCTTTGGCAGGAAGGTGGTGTTCTTTTCTACAATTTCCACTGGAGAGGAGACTTGAATTTCTGGCCAGTTTTCAGGGAAGGTTGATAACCAAAATTATTGTAATGACAATAGGAACTAACAGGACGTGGAGGGATGCCCCTCCTCTCTCTAACCCTTTGTTATGGACATCCTGACTTTACACTCCATTGTCGTTTCTTGGTGGGCAGAAGTCAAAGTTTATAGAGGCAGATTAAATGAAGCTGATGGAGATCAAACTTCGGGGTTCATCACCTGCATGAACCCTTTCAGAATCTCAAGAAAGACACTAGTAATATATTCACATGGTATTATGATTTTGTAAAATTTGCAAAATATTGTATTTTGATGACAACTTGTTAAAACTCCCCTTCATCATACTTTTTCTCTTATAGGGTGATGTCAAAGTGTTCCCAGAGCTTGTTGGAAAATTAGGAGTTGAGTCGGGCGGTTATCCATCTATTTTAGAATAAGCAGAATACATTCATGTGGCTCAAAATCTCTTCTAGATATAGTTACTATTACAAGTTCTCTGCATTAGAAATGGCTTCTTTAATCAACCTTGCTAGAAGAAAGATTAAATACCTTTCTATTACCTCTTTATAAAATATTACAAGACATGAAACTAAGGTAGAATTGTGTATCAATTTATTCCTCCATGGTAAGAAAGAAAATATTTTAAGACTCTTGTCATATGAAAAGATAATCAAAGACTATGCAGCCAAAGACCAAAGGTTATATATTATAGAACTGATTCATGTAGTAATTGATAAGTATATTATGTTCCTCTTCTAATTTTGTGACATTAGTGTGGTTTGTTGGCCTTTTTAAACTTGCATTTTGCAGTGGATTCTAATTTATTTTCTCATTTTAAATAAATAGTCATTATTGAATTTTTGTTTCATAGTTTTGTCTTCTTTTTCTTAAAGAGGGCCCTGACATTTTGCCAAGCTGATATTTTTGTCACAAAAGCTGAACTCAGGCTCTGACTCAAAGGACAAGTAGACTCTTGATTATAGCTGATGAACTAGCTGTTTCCTTTCAGAACTTAGGCACCTTCTACTATGCACTTGTTACACGTAAGTACTTTTATCCTTTCATTGACTTCATGGACTGCCTAATTTTTCTGCCTTTTCTTCCATCATGAGTATTTAAGGAAGAAGGTAAAAAGGTGTATGATGTGCATATCCTCCCAGTCCTACTTTTTTCTTTGTCCCTGGGAGTCTAATGGGATCCCAACAAGACATCCTTGGTGTGCTTCTACTTCCTTTCCACTTGATTGACTTTTAGAAACAAACCCATATGTATCCACCTGAGATCCTTTACTCTTTTTTATGAGAGCTACCAGTTCTAGTTGACTTCTAGTTTCCTGTGTAGACTAGTCAACATCACAATCAACAAAAATTTATCAAATGGTTAATATGTGGAAGCACTGGGCTAGGCAACAGGAATTTGGGGATTGCTAAGTCCTAAGCAGAAGAAATTGTTTCATTTTTTTAAAGGAAATTGTCCTTGCTTTGCATTGATAAAGTGCATTATATTTAAGATTATTTATTTATTTATTTATTTGACACAGAGAGAGAGAGATCACAAGTAAGCAGAGAAGCAGGCAGAGAGAGAGAAGGAAGCAGGCTCCCCGCTGAGCAGAGAGCCTAATGCGGGGCTCGATCCCAGGACCCTGAGATCATGACTTGAGCCAAAGGCAGAGGCTTTAACCCACTGAGCCACCCAGACGCCCAAAAGTGCATTATATTTAGCATCACATTTGACCCTCACAACTCTTTGCAGTAGGTTTTATAGGATCTTTTCTAGAGATGAGTAGACTAAGTCTCAGAGAGCCTCTGAGAGCTTATGTGACTCTTCTGAGTTGCTCATAAATGGCAGAGCTTAGACTGGACCTCCCGGACCCCACAGCCTTCCCTCTGTGCTGCAGATGCTGCCCACCACCACGTCCCCAGCTCAGTGTTAGTCATAGCTGGTAGAACGCCTTGCCATACATTTTGTTTGTGTGTACATATCAAATCTGAGTTCTAATTATGCCTTCCTCAATTGCTAACTTTGAGCAAGTCCATTAACATCTCTGAATTTCTGTTTCATTGTACATTAAGTGGAATAATAATAATTATCTCAGCTTGCCGTGAGCATTTATAGAGATACTAAGGGCATGAGTCGTGGGATGAGACTGCTAAAGTTGACAGAGGTGAGGAGGCTGAGGAAGGCAAGCAATTGAACAATTATCTTCTTGGCTCCAATCTCCGTTTCTCCATTTCTGTCTGTCTGTCTCTTTCTTTTTTTTTTTTTTTAAAGATTTTATTTATTTATTTGACACAGAGAAAGAGATTACAAGTAGGCAGAGAGACAGGGAGAGGAGGAAGCAGGATCCCCGCTGAGCAGAGAGCCCAATGCAGGGCTCGATCCCAGGACCCTGAGATCATGACCTGAGCCGAAAGCAGAGGCTTTAACCCACTGAGCCACCCAGGCACCCTGTCTGTCTATTTCAATTTAAAAGATAACAGAGAGATGCAGACATACATTTTTTGGAGCTGTATTCCCTGATTATATTCCTCTATCATTATGCCTAAAGGCAACCTCTATTCTAAGCTGTTATATATCATTCCCATGCATGTTTTATACTTTTTTAAAGTTTTTATTTTAATTCCAGTTAGTTAACACAGAGTGTAATATTAGTTTCAGGTATACAATATAGTGAATTAACACTTCCATATATCACCGAGTGCTCATTAGGGCAAATATACTTCTTAATCCCCATCACCTATTTAACCCATTCCCTCCCCTCCACCCCCCCGCCCCCGCCCCCCGCTTCTGGT